>JAWNNQ010001167.1:0-117500 GCA_035044765.1 Leucophenga montana
ATTGTATATATTTCCACTGTTGCCAATTTAGCTGTTTTTTTAGCTAAAACTAGCTTATTTAAAGGGCGTCAGCGGAGTCTTTCTCGAAATTGCTATAAGCGGATTTTTTAGCAACATTTTTATTAATTAGCTTATTTTTGACTAATATTTAAAAAAAAAACATTTATTTATAATTTTTGAAGAGAATGTAAGTAGTAAAGTATTGTTGCCAAATAGAAACAACAACCCTTGCTAGCAACATTTTTTTGCATACTGAAGTCAATAAACTTCTTGTTTTTCTCTTTCTCGCTTATGTGCGAAGTATGTGTTCAGCTGTTTTGATGCCATAGAGGGCAAAACTAAAACACTTTTTCAACACTAAAAGATATTTTTGCATATGTAAATCTGAATATTATATCACCAAGTAAAGAAAGTGTAATAGAGAAAACATCTCATATAAACATTTTGTCACTACAAATTTCTTCTGCGACAGGTCCCATGCTCTCACGATTGTCAAAGAAAGAGAGCAATTGCTGACTAAACGAGCATTGCTGGTCCCAGAGAGAGTCGTGTGTGTTCTGATTTGTATTCGTCACATCACATACATACGTACGTACATATACTAAGTATGTATGCATATTTGTTTATTTATTTTCTTTACATGCGCTGGTCGGTCGCCACTAACGCATTTTGTTTTCATTTCTTTAGCAAGAGTATGTATGTATGTATGCATTTCACAGGCTTTTTTTGGACAAATGGACCCTTATTCAATATTTATATTTATTGAAATAAAAGCAATTATATTTATTTTTGATTTTTAATTTAAGAGTCCAAAATAAAAATTAGACAACGATTTCTAAATTGATATAATTTTTTTTCTTAGTTGGACTTTGATTCCACTGTCATAATATACCAATAATCATTGGTTAATCATAAGACATGAATTTTCGACAAAGGTTGTTAAGCTAATTTATCGCTGCACAAAAGAAATGCTTTTAAAAGATATGACTTTTTAACAAGTTCTTTGATCATATGTGTATGTACATACATGTGCTTACATTGAGCAGGATATTATTAGAATAATTAAATTCAAAGTCACCGCTCGAATTCGCTTCCGATTCAATATGTTTAATCGGTACCCAGGGAACACCACGAGGAGGCCATCACAATTGTAATGGGGTCATAAATCAATAGGACCTTCGAGTCGACTTGAAATCACATAAAAATTTCAAAGTTTAAGGATTCTTGAAACTAAGTTATTTCCTTGTTCCCCAGCTAAAACTACACTAAAATCACTTAAAATATACTTAAGTCGAAAAATATGGTTATTTATTTCGTTTTAAATTCTTAATTTTATTTTATAATCTCTACCTAATTTTTTTGAGTTTGTCACGTGATATTCTGATTTTTTATTACATACAATTTTACCTGTTAGCCATTTACTATTCTTCCTAATTAAAATCAGAACAAACTCATTAAGCAGGTGATTCCTGTATCCATAACAAGGATCGGACTGTGAAAACCAGTCTGCGTATATATCTAATTTGGTTGTGGTGATTATACATGTTTGAACTATTTTCTTTTTTAAATTTTGTATATGAGGCTTTTTGTCGAAAAATCGTTTAAAAATAACGTTATATGGTTAGTGGTCTAATGTAATGACACTATCGATAGTTTTACATCTCTATAAATCAACCATTCTGATCTGGCAACTTATTCATAGTATTTTCCTTCGACTGTACAGCATTTGCTATACTACTTGAATAGGCCGAATGTACAAATACGCTTGTCCATAAGTGCGAGCAGAGCAGCCCGTACAATGTCGGTGCTTTGATTTGTTTTTCGAAAATTAAAGTTGGGCGCGTTTGAATCATATTTTATAACAATATTATTACTCGTATATATTTTAATTGGTCCAAACGCATATATTTTGAATAAGCGTCTATTGACGCATGCAATGTTGCAATGAATGATTCACTTGAGAACGATGCATGGAAGGATTCCTTTGATAAACTCCTTGAACCATTGCCGTAAGCTAAAAACACAACATATGTATGTAAATGAACCATTGATATGAGAAAATATAATTATTATGCATAGAATGTTGCGCCAGTTAAACATGCTGAAAAAAGACGTGCGCGTATCATTCAACATTGATTCAAGTGTAGAAAACAGTGATGATGGCCGGCTTGACGCTAGTGTATCGCCTACGTCGGTGACTCTTCAATCAACGAAGTATACAGACGCGAAGTGCAATTTATTAACCACTGCGAAGCGCAGGCACGTCGATTCGATTTCAACGCCTTTAGTTAATCGCTTGACTGTGAATCCATTTAGATGTCCAATTTCTCCAATTGGCGAGTGGAAGTGTACTTCAATTGAAAGCGGATATTCCGGTGGTGTTTCTGTTATTAATGGTTTTGAAGCTACTGCAAATAACGTATTAGATATATCTGGTAAGGATTGAGACTATTTATTGAAGTGGGCGTGTAATTAGTTTACCTATTATTTTTTTCAGACAGTAGTGGTCAAGAGTTACATGTTGATAAAGAGAATGAAGACCAACCGCAACAGAAAAAGAGAGTTTGTTTTAATACTCTAAAAGAATTCAATCCTCTTAATGAAAAAGAGCAAGTAGCTCCGCCAACACTTACACTATTGCCCGGGAAATGGCGCAAATCGGTCAGTAACTGGCGTCGCACGCAGCAAATAGAGCAGGAAACCCGAAACAGCATTCAAGTAAAAAAAAAGCAAAGAGTATTATCAGATTCAATAGAATTCATCGCCATATTTCCATTTGCTGGAAAGCGTAAATCATTGTTTGTAAAATCAGAGCGCAATTCTAACGAAAACCAACAATCTCTAGCAAATGCAACTTGTAAACTGTCATTCAGAAAAGAGGTTTTAAAAAGATGCGGACAAGGAAGGGCTATCTCGTTTGATAAGGCGTACCCACAAAGAAAAATGAAGAATTGTACTAAAATTGGAGAAGGGGCTTTTGGTGAAGTTTATTTGAATCGGCAATCAGATAACATGGATGCGGTGCTAAAGATTATACCTATCGAAGGATCATTAGTGATCAACGGAGAAGTGCAAAAAACTTTTGAACAAATCTTACCTGAAATAATTATTTCGAAAGAACTAAGTGGTTTAAAGGACTTCGACAACAAATCCTACGCAACCAGTTGTTTTATTCTACTAAACAAGGTACATATATTATTATTAAATTTATCTATAAAGTAAGGGGTCCAAATATTCTTTACTATACTTAAAAGTTATTGCGGCACCATCACGAATGATTGCCAAGCTACAATTAAATGGACTATAGATCTCAACATTTTCTTGTTGCAAGTGTAAGTATGTTAGATTTTGGTAACGCAATTTCTCTAAACCTCAAACAAATAGTCCTCTGCGACCCTGCACTATGGATACTGTCTTTTACGAACAATGCAATCGTGCATTGTTCGTAAAACACACGATTTTATAATAGTATATTAGTTTTGACAAAAAGGTTAAACACTACGTATTTGAACACTTTTGAAGACCGCACAGCCGGAGAGAATTTTGTTTTGCTTTTTATACCATTCGCATATAGTGTGAAATGGTATTATCAGTTTGTCTGAAAGTTTGTAATTCATTACAAAAGGCAGCGTAAATCCCATTACCAATAAATATAAGCTCGACGAGAGAATCTAGCTATGTCCGTCTGGATCTTGTT
Organism: Leucophenga montana; assembly: GCA_035044765.1. Lineage (NCBI taxonomy): Eukaryota > Metazoa > Arthropoda > Insecta > Diptera > Drosophilidae > Leucophenga > Leucophenga montana. The sequence goes on from JAWNNQ010001167.1 coordinate 3,698, forward strand.
GCACATGTTGTAGGGACAAATTTTTATGGTATCCTGTAATAAATTAGCACCTAGACTTCTTCCCCATACAAATTCAAGTCTCTTTTTGTACTTCTGCATGAAATACTTCTTTAAGTCTATATTAGCTTGTAATATTATGTAATGGTTTCTTATGATCGGTGAAGTGGTGTTACGAAGGAGACGTTGTTCACTCTTATCAATAGGTGGCGGCCTGCCACCAAGTACAATATTGTCCTTGAGAGAGTGAATTGACTGCTCAACTGCATATCTATGCAATTGAGGTACTATTCGATATATACTTGTTTTATAACTTATAACTAATATCATCTCTGGTACGAGTTGGAACTGTTCTCATGAGGGTGCCGTGGTTTGAGAAGATTGCTTCTAGACGTACCTAATGTTGGTAAACCGAAAGCATCATCGTTTCTTCATGCAGGTGGTCTTTATGAGTTATTTGTAGACAACCAGTAGCAGTCCTCAGAGCACTATTCAAACCTCTTTGCAGACATTGCTATTAAGTCTTACTGAGTTGAGTCCAGACAGGAGAAGCATAATTTAGGACAGATCGTCCAATAGCTTTAAATGTGGCAATTATTGTCTATTTGGCCTAAATGATGTAGGGAGGCTCATGTACTTTTTTTTATTCGAATACGACGTATGAATTTACGCTTTAACCTATTATGCTTAGAAGGGTGCTGAACAAAGTAAGGTGGCACACATCTTTGACAATCCTAATTGCATTCCCTCAAATGTGATTGATGAAAGAGCTCTATTCTGAAAAAACCAGAGAGCTTTTTAATACTGTTCCACAGACCCCGCGAACCAGAGTTACGATTATCCAGCCATTTTATCTTCCTATGCTCCGCAACGAGATTATTCACATTGTGAGATAACAAGGCAATACGGCTGTCGCTTGGATCGTTGGCACGAATTTCATCACGCAAGGCCGCTAAGCGTGCAGCTTTCACTGAAAAGTCTTGCCTAATACTAGGAAACCTTCCAGCAGGAATATGCCTCTTTGAGCCTTGGTGTCGCGTCTCTAAGAATTCTCTCACCCACCCTAACGCCATTAGGAGGCAAGAGACCGCTGAGTGATTGATCGTATTGATCAAGCGTGTAAAGTCAGGCCTATTGTAGTTAACAAAGACGCGACGATCCGGGCTTTTCATTTGTATTTAGTTTAAAATTTCAAAGTCTGCATACGTATTCATTGGCAAGGGTGCATGTTATTTAATAGTCGAGAAACATGGCTGCTTCTTGTTTTTTTATTATTATTGTCTACATTAACTTGAAATAATCGAAAAGAAAATCCTTTTCGCTTGTCTTTTCACTCAGAGAACGTACTGGATCTGCCCCTGTTAAACAGTTTGAACTTCGCCAAAAAATACTTCGGCTTTGAAGCTCAGAATATTTACGTAGATTCACCGTGAAATTAATGAATGATTTGTTCAAGTCACTCTTATTAAGGATTAAAGAGATCATGAATTTAGAACTGATATATAAAAATCTTGAGGAAATTAAGCTGCCATATGCCAGTGAAAGGATGCCACTGATTTGGATATTCCAACAGAACAACGAACTCACTAAAGCATGGTTTTACGTAGATTCACCGTGAAATTAATGAATGATTTGTTCAAGTCACTCTTATTAAGGATTAAAGAGATCATGAATTTAGAACTGATATATAAAAATCTTGAGGAAATTAAGCTGCCATATGCCAGTGAAAGGATGCCACTGATTTGGATATTCCAACAGAACAACGAACTCACTAAAGCATGGTTTGCGAGTGTGATGGAATAGCCAGCACTGTTTCTCGATCCCAGACCTATTGAGAAGTGTGATATGAAGAAGACAGTCTCGGAGGCAACCAACGAGCAACTTGCAATTTTAGAAGACAGTAAAAAGTTCGATGCACAACGATTTCTCTGGAGAGATGCCAAAACTTGGTAGACTTTATACGTGATGCTGTGCTACAGTTATTGCTAATAAATGTTATGCAGTCAAATGTTAAAATAAATCTGAAACAGTATATATAGCAAAACAAGAAAACGCTGTAGTCGATGTACTCGACTTCGACTCTTTTCCCTGTATACGCCATATTTTTTACGTAGTAGAGTGTACTAAGTATACCATCATTTACCCCAAATTTTGCTTTCTGTAAACTATATTACAAAGTATGCTCTTATCGCGCTTCATACATATTGATAGCGCAACATACCGAATGTACCCTTTTATAAATATTTTTGGTCAGGGTATATTCCCAAACAAAATGAATACAAAAGTTATAACAGATGGGTCACATAATGTTTCTGAAATCAATCTGATATTTGTGATGCAATATCTCATCTCACAAGATTTTCAAAGAAAAGTAGAACATCGAAAGTTTGGTCTCAATTCGACAAATTGCCAAATTGTACTTTTCAAATGTTATACCCTGTACCTAAAGGGACAAGGGTACAATAAGTTTTTGCGAATGACTGTAACAGTCAGACGGAGGCATAGCCGTTGACCCCATAAAATATATTATATTCTTGACCAGCATCGGAAATCTATCGGTTTAGCAGTGTCCGTCTGGAGGTATGAGACAACAGATCTATGGAAATATAAGAGCAAGAGACTTCAAACAGTTAGATTTTCCTTGACCATACGCAGATATCTTATATAAAAAAATAATACGACCACTCGACCCGTATATGCACACTTTTGAACTATATTTGTTTTTTAAATAGTGATTGTACTATGCCAACTAAGCATTGCCCAATAAACTTAATAATTTTATGTTGTTGTTGGTTATTTCTGTTACCAGGTAGACATAGTTTTCTACAATATTGAATTAGAAATTCACAGACCTCTTGTCCTTGTTCACCGCTAGACCCATGAGCCATGACCGCTCAACATTCTTCGAGAACGCTATACTGACTCGCCGTTCGTTTGTATCGATGATACCAATGTTATCAGCATATGCAAGTGGCATTACTTCCAGTTCAAGAATTTACCTCCTACATCCACACTTACAAACATTACCTGTTTATAATATTAGTGTACTCGTATATGTAGATATATCAATTTTTTTAAGTTTATTTTTATCGATAATTGCTTTTAACAAATTTAAAATATGTTTTTAGGTATCATTAGTAAAAGGAAAATATCCAGACCATTTAATAAAACTTTGGGAGAACTATGACGAAGAAAAATCTTCAGAAAATGATCACCCAGAAAAATTTAACGCATCACAACTATACATTGTACTTGAGTTGCAGTTCGGTGGCACAGATTTAGCTTCGTATGAATTTACATCAGCAGAACAGTCGTATTATTCACTCTTACAAGTGTGTGCAAGTATTAACTATTACTTTTTGTATTTAAAATAATTTTTTTTCTGATTTCTGCATTCAGATCATTCTGACTCTGGCTGTTGGAGAAGAAGCATTCCAATTTGAGCACCGCGACTTGCACTGGGGAAATGTGCTTGTTACCAACACCAATGAAGATGACATCAAATTTAAACTTAACAATACAACCTTGACTGTCCCTACAAAGGGCACGAAAATATCTATTATTGACTATACATTATCTAGACTAACATTTAATGATTGTTGCCTTTACAATGATTTATCTAATGACGAGGAATTGTTTGCGGCCAATGGAGATTATCAGTATGACATTTACCGTATGATGCGCGATGTACTTAAGTAAGTTATTGCAATGAACGAAACTTGTTGCTTATCAATCATGTTTTTTTATATTCATCGTACTTACTAATTACTAACACAAATTTTTGCTATTTTAGACACTCCTCTCCCTCTTTGAAAACTTTCATGTACCCCATCATTGTAACGTCTTACAGCATTGTAACGTATCAAATAAGATTTTTTTACACATCGTGGCATCTTCAATACTACTAATTTTTGCTACCATAACTCTAATAATAACTCTGTCAATAATTTTTCAGTGAAGTATTTTCCAATGATTTCAATAATTTTGTTCTTTAATGTTTTGCTGATAATGTTAAAATTTCGAGGAGCTGTACTTATATGACTTTGCACGCTGTGGTCGCCAACATCTATAATAAATGCCGCTTGAAATTCACTTTCCGTTACAAAAAGAGAATCACTACATAGTGGCGTATTTGAAATCAAAAAATGAAGTTTGTGAAAATCGTTTTTATTACACAAGTTTACAAATTTAAATTTTAGAAAGATAGAAACTTTTTCTTGGCTTTTTCGCGCACGTTTTTATTTGATTCAGCTAAATAACGGTTTATTTGTATTTTTGATTTATGATTTTACTTAAGGTAGTGACCAAAATTGCCATTTACCGATCTAGGTATATCATTAGAAATTTGATTAATTTGCGTGTCCAATGGTACCTAGCTGGTTTCGATCCAATGATGCTGAGATACATCTGAGGAAAGCTAAAATTCTAAGTAATTTTTTACAACAACAACAAATAACTAGTATCCCAAGTTTCGATTTTTATACCATTCACACATAGTGTGGAATTGTATTATCAGTTGGTCTGAAAGTTTGTAAAGCATTAAAGGAGACACAGTTTATATATTCTTGATCATCTCGACGAGACGAGTCGATCTAGCTATGTCCTTCTCTCTGGTAGTTACTGCGAGTTTTTAAGTAAAAAATTTAAGTAACCCGGCACCCAGATTTATTTTAATTGCAGTCAAAAATAGTATCCATGTTGGCTTGCAACGCCCTCTTTTTTTGGGTAGCCCCGATATAAACCACCGTTTTGTATGAAAAACTTTTATAATGCAGTTAATATCAATTTTAAAATTGACATGGGGACTTATGGACGGACGCTTAACAATGGGTGTGATGCTCCCTGGTAGTCTCCATGCAAACATCCCTCCCACTTTTGACGTTTTGTTTAAAACTTCTTTATTTTGGTGAATATCGGCTCGAAATTTGATATGGTGGCTTTAAAAAGACAGCCGCTTCATATAAATATACTAACGGGCGAAACACGCCCACTGTTGTTCGTATATTAATTACAGTTGTAATAAAATAAAATTGAACAAATCCCAGTTAAATATAAAGAAAAATGAAACTGTCTGGTCTCTGATTCATTATAAATAGAATAAAATAAATAAAAACAAATCAAATATACCGTTGTCTATGTAACGCACTAAATTTGCCCTTTAAAAATTTAAGAGAAAGTTTCCACATTTATTATTGCAATTAGTTGTATAGGTTTCGTTCTACAGAAATTCGAATTTTTTATTATGCAAATTTAGCATAAAAAGTACAAGAGAAAATTATATTATAACCAGGGAATAAAACCGAAATTTATTTCGTTTTTGGTTCCGATTTGGTACGTACCGAAACGTGTGTTTCGATATAAGGTTCTGTAATTTATTTCGGTTTCGGTAGGGTTCTTGGTTTCTTAGTTTGGGTATAAAGGTACGGTACCAGTACCGGCCAATTTTAAAGATCTTGAAAAAAAATATAATTACTATTTCCAACGTTCAAAAAGCCATATATCAAATTATAAACATATTGTTTATCCATGTTTGCCTGTTTGTTCCATGTTTTTGGGAATCAAAACTAGTACCCCAGTATTTATAATTTCGATCTGAAATCGGATATGTATACTTCCTATATTCCTAGGCTAAACATATGTCATAACTTGCATGCCACGCCCACTTTTAGGGGTAACCACCATCCAAACCCCCCACCCACTCTTACCTGATGCAGTCACTTGTTTCAAGATCTGGACTCCACCTCACTACCCGATAAAACAAAACGCCGAGTTCGGATGTTCAGATGTGTGAGGTCGAGTTAAAGATAGGTGTTCCGCAGGGTGGGGTTCTCTCTCTTCTGTTTAACCTTTATTTGGCAAAGATGCTTCTTCCCCTCCCCATATAAAACTAGTGACCTATGCAGATGATTGTTCTATCTTATCCTCGGGCGTGAATGTCGATGATATCTGCGCGAGAATTAACATCTATTTGGATAATTTACTAAATTTTTTTCAAATGATCGCAACCTTAGGCTTTCAACTCATAAGTCATCTGCCTCCATTTTCACTTCCTGGACTAAGGAGGTGAGGATTTAACTAGATGTCTTTGTTGGAGGTCTAAGGACTCCTACTGGTCAGTACCCGATAATATTAGGAACTACATTTGACCCATTGTCCTAAATAACGCTGCTCCTGTATGGACCCCTTTCCTAAGTAAGACTCAATGGCAATGCCTGCAAAGAAGTCAGAATAGTGCGCTGAGGACTGCCACTGGTTGTCTGCAGATGACCCAGGAGGATCATTTGCATAATGAAGCGATTATACTACCTGTTCAACAACATAATGAGCTGCTTTCAGCAGTTCTTGTTAGGTGCGTACAGACGTAATATTCCGAACCATAGCACCCTCACTACATCAGCGCCTACCCGAATAAGATCCGATATTAGGATATATAAGACGAGTATAAATCGCTTTATTACTGATAGCAACATAGAAGAGTATGACTATTATTGAAAAATTGAACACATAACGTGCACCAATGTAGACAGGCGCCTCCGTACAACAATCCAACAGCAACCTTCAGATGCAGCAACAACAACAAAAACAGAACAGCAGATAAACAACAAAATAGTCCAAGTCCAATAGCAATCCAATTTAATTAGAAACAACAATATTTCAGTTTATATTTCACTTCTTTTATTTTCAATTCTTTTAATTACGACTTGTCACTTCAAAAGTCTGAATCAAACTGTACGCATGAGAAAGAAAGGAAAGGAACCAACCGATCACCAACACATACCCCTTATTAATTCCCGTTACAACATATATACACCTTGTATATAATAATTTGTGTGTGTGCATGAGTAATGTGTTTTTGCCTATTTAGCAATTCAGATTTATTATTTAGATATGCGCAATTGCATTCCTTTATTACTGATGGCACAAGTGAATTGCCTTTTTTCCAACACACATCCTCATAAATACAGTGCTCACTCACACACTTTACAATCAAAACAAATCAAAATTAAATTTAATTCAAAAATTTAAAAAAAGTCAGTGACAAGTCGTTCTTCTTCTTATTCTGATAGTGCACATTGATCCAACATTTGTTGCACGGATTGGGGAAACCCAGTAAAACCCAATCAGATCAATATAAATAAATACAATTTATGTTATCAAATAAGCTACTTCATGTTTACAAAATAATGTCAACAAGCTCTAGACAAAATAAACATTTCAATTATGTTAATTAAAGTAAATTAAATCAAACAATATTAACTTAGAATTTCAAAACAATCATAATGAAAATTAATAAAAAAAATTAAACAGAAATCAAAAAGTTCGAACTACATTCTTGTATTGTGCAGAATCACTTCAGTCCTTCCTTTTTTTCTTCAGTCAAGCCCATCTGGTTTCTGAGACTTACAAATCGTGGTGCTGGCAGTGTCTTTATTAATATATCTGCTAGTTGATATTCTGTGGAAATACAATTAATACTTATTAATTTCTTCTCAAACTGCTCTCTAGAAAAATTATATTTGATATCAATATGCTTAGATCGTTTGTGGCAAAAGGGGTTGTTGGCAATACTGATACAGCCCTGATAATAAAGATTTCAACCGTAAGGCTTCTCGAACAGCTTCAAACAAAACCATGTACTCTGCTTCATTTGATGAGGCTGCTACAAAGTTCTTTTTTCTCGTGTTCCAACAAATAATATTAGTTTCAAACATTTTAAATAAATATCCTGCTGTGATTTTTCTATCCACTTAACTCCCACCCCAATCTGAGTCTACAGAGCCAACAAAGAAGTCATTATACTTTTCACTATTCTTAAATGTTAGTTTTAAGTTGATAGTACCTTTCAGGTATCTTAGTATTCTTTTCAAACATAACCAAAGCTCTTTACTATTCTTTTGGCTATACCGACTTAACAAATTTACAGCTATGCGCAACTCTGGCCTTGTACACAACATAATCTACATAATACATCCATCAGAGTTTCATCAGAGTTTAATTGCTCTAAATTTAAATTACTTGGATTTATAAGATACAGTGGAAAGAAGCTATTAAAGATGAACTAAGTTCCCATGAAATCAATAAAACATGGTCACTGAAAATAAGAATATAGTTGACTGTAAATGGATTTTTACTATTAAGCAAAATGAATTTGGTAACCCAATAAAATATAAAGCGAGACTAGTTGCGCATGGATTCACGCAGGAGTATTTGGCCGATTACGATGAAACATTTGCTCCGGTTGCTAGGATTACTAGTTTCAGAATTTTGATGTCTTTTTCAAACCAATATAGTTTGAGAGTGCATCATATGGATGTGAAAACTGCATTTTTAAATGGCAGATTAAAGGAGGAAATATACATGAAAGTACCTCAAGGATTGACTTGTAATAGTAATCAAGTGTGTAAATTGAATAAGGCAATTTACGGTCTCTTCACCAGTTGATCGTTGTATCTATATTCTTGATAAAGGCGACATTATGAAAAATATTTATGTTTTATTGTATGTAGATGACTTGGTCATATGTACAGAGAACATTCAAACAATGAATAATTTCAAGTCACATTTAATGAATAAACTTAGGATGACAAACTTTTAGGATGACAGATTTAAGGGAAGTAAGATATTTCATTGCTATTAAAATTGAAAGAACCTCTGATGCCTTTTTGAAGACAAAACTCTTTCATTTCATTTGACAGATATTATCTCCCATTATCGATATAAAAGTTTACAATTTTCAAATTAAATAGGGCTTAACTTTTCGCTACAAAATCTTGAAACGCAGTAAAAAACATCTGACTTAAAAGTCAATAAATATGTTACACAATAATGAGTGTAGTCATCAACGAAAACAATATAATAATTTTTATTATCAATGGTTGGGGGTGTAATTGGACCACAAACATCTGAATGTATAACGAACAATGGTCTTTATTTTTAAATTTCGAAAAACTAAGTCTTGCTTGCTTACCCTTCACACAAGCCTCACATAACTCAGGATCCGGTTGTATATAATAATTTGATAAATTTGTGTCATCAAACATATTTTTTGCTTTATTTCAAAAAATTTACCTTTGCTTATGTGTCCAAGTCTCTCATGCCACAAACGATAATTATTTCGATCGCTATTATTTGCAACGCACGCTATTTTTGGTAAAAAGAAACTAACTATAGGAACATTCCCAAAATAATTACCATTCATAATATTTTTTTTATCTTTGTTAACTGTAACACCTGCTGGATGAAACATAACAGTGAGACCTGCATCCTGCATCTTTTTAACTGAGTTCAAAATTTATGAAATGTCAGGACAGAATAACACATCTTTTAGTTCAACTTTAACATGAGAATCTGTGCACAACTCCATTGTGCCTTTCTTTATTGCATAATTAAATACACCACACTTTGCCACAGCAATTTTAATGGGCACCTTCAATTCAGTTATAGTTATAGTAGTAAAAAGATTCTCATTATTGACTAAATGATCCGACGCGCCTGAGTCCAGTAAGAAACCGACTCTGTGATGATGTCATCTGTCTGTTTATTACCCTCTTGATTTTCTATCTCTCTCTCTTAAAGGCAAATCAGTCTCGCTTAATATGACCAGCCTTCCCGCAATGGAAACATTTTTTCTTGATTTGAAATTTTTTATTCATGTTGAATTTATTTTTCTTTTGAAAGTTTTGAACTTTATTATCCTTTTTGATTGCCTGCATTACTTTTAAGCTGGTATCTTTGCTAATATTTTTTTTATTTTATTAGTTCTGCTAATGTTTCAATCGCCGTACTGATGCCATCATACGATGATGGTAAAGTCAAAAGTAGATGTGACACTTTATCCATTTCTTCCATTTTTGCTCCAGATGGAGCAACTAAGTCATCAAATATGGTGAAATAATTTAGCAGCGGCGTGTCGCCTTTGAGTTTCAAGGACAACAACTGTTTGCGGACGGAAAACTGTGACGCTAGACTTTCATATATCGCATCTAAATTCTTGAAAATATCTTTAGCAGACACCTCACTTTTAGCAAAACCGAGAAAAGAATCGCTTAAATATTCGATAATAACACTTTTTGCAATTTTTTCTAATTTTATCCATTCTCCAGTTTTTTCTGCCTGTTCTTGGTCTATAACTTTTATACATCAAGTTAGGTTAAAAGTGCTCTTATCCGAAATTTCCATATGTAATACTTTTCGCCATCAAAAGGTTTTATATTTCGTTTATTACTTTTATCCATTATTTAAATTAAATTGTACTTAGCTGATGTTATGGCCTGGTCTGGGCCCATGACCTATTGAAAAATTGAACACAAAACTTGCACCAATGTAGACAGGCGCCTTCGTGCACCAATCCAACAGCAACATTCAGACGCAGCAAAAACACAACAAAATAGTCCAAGTCCAATAGCAATCCAATTTAATTAGAAACAACAATATTTCAGTTTATATTTCACTTATTTCATTTTCAATTCTTTTAATTACGACTTGTCACTTCAAAAGGTCGAATCAAACTGTACGCATAAGAAAGAAAAGCAATTACCACCCGATCACCAACACATACGCATTATTAATTCCCGTTACAACATATATACACATTGTATATAATAATTTGTGTGTGTGCATGAGCAATGTGTTTGTCTATTTAGCAATTCAGCTTTGTTATTTAGATATGCGCAATTACATTCCTTTATTAGTGATGGCACAAGTGAATTGCCTTTTTTCCAACAACTATACTTCTGAAAGAGCCCAATTGCATAAAGATGCAATTGAACAAGCTATTCCACTTATAGGGACAATATAATAGGTGGAAGACCACCACCTATTAATGAGAGCGAAAAACATTTCCCTCGTAGCACCAGGACGAAACTTGCACAGTTAAGATCCGGATGGAGCAATATGCTCGAGTGCTACAGTGAAAGAATTGGGATAAGCAATACTAATTGATGCCCTGAATGCGGTCAATCAGCGCACGATACAATTCATTTGTTTAACTGCCCATCCCATCCGACTCAATTGAGCCCTTTAGACCTCTGGTTACGACCAGTTGATGTTCCTTTTTTCCTGGACCTAGACACCGAAGGTTGCATTTCGGTCTATCTTTCTCTTACATTCAAAAATCGCTTTGCACAATAAATTCATTCATAATATAATAAATTGTGTATATATATTTCCTGATGCAGCTCAAACGAAGCTGTTACAACAACAACCACTCACTCTTCGAATTTTGTTTGAAATGTTTTGCGTTCTGCCAATTCCTAAAGGGATTCATAATAAACTTGACGATTGAAAACAAACGCTCTACGCTTACTTGTGTAGCTGGAACTGAGAGTCTCTTTTGACAATTGATTTGGCTAATTTGTGCTATTTTCCAACTATATGTATATGTACCAGCTTTTTTTTTTCTTTTCAAGATTATGCATAAGTAAATATTTTTTTTTAGAAAAAAAAATAAGAGAGAACCAAAACTTTTCTGTTTGGTTTTGTTGTTAATTACACTAGAATTACCAAATTGCATTTACCTTCCGTAAGCAATCTTTTTTACCATTTCTGGCGATTTTTGAACCAAGTCAAAAAATTGCACAGAATTAAGTTAAATGTTAAATTTCACGAAGGTACTAATTTGAAGACGTGTTTTTTTTCTTCGTCCAAATTCGGTTGATGGTCGAAATGACTCGTCCGACTGGACCATATCTCCTAAGAGTTTGTACGGCACGTTGTTTGTCGTAAAATGTTTGAGGCACTCCAACAAGCGCATATGAATTGGTGTTTTGTCTCGTTTCCATTCTTGAATTTTTACAGCAATTATAAATGCTGCCAGTGAAGACGCTCTTGTCAAGCAAAGTTTTGCATGTATTTTCGATGTTTTGCCATTGCGGTATATCTTGGAGAATAGTTCAATGAAACACCATTGCAGAAACGTTGTCACATTCCCCTTCCAACACTGCTTGATTGAAAATCGAGACATATCGTGAAATGGTTGTGATTCGAAAAAAATAATAAAAAACTGAACTCATTCTTACTTGAATCACGGAGAAATAAAAGCAATATAAATTCGTCAGACCTTTGTTGAGAAATTATCATGCATCTGCTTTTATTGTAATGGCTGGAAACATTGAAAATATGCGCTTTTTGTGTAGTTCCGAACATACATGGCAACCAGCTTGTGCCGCATTGTGAATGATATCTGCAGTCTCGCAAAAACATTGTTTTCACCGCCTCGTGTAATGCCGCCAAAGTTGACTTTAACATTATCAGCACGAAATCGCACATTTTTTTTTTTCAAATCAAATGTGGACGCTGCAGTAGATATGAGCTCAGTAATAAAAATAAATTTTTCATTTGATTCGTTGGTCAGGTGCACAACTTTTACGGTCACACCACCTAGCTGCATAAAATAACAAACCAGAACAGGAAACATTTTCACATTTCCATGATTGAATGCATCGGTCAAAAAACTCACAAAACGGCTCTTATTCTGATTATTTTCACTTGCTCAAGATCAGAAGAAGCAAACACATTAATTGCTTTTGATTCGCATTTGGTCCACGCACAGCTAAACACGCCCATTTGTATATGTAATTAATGTATATGGAGCTAAAATCCACCAAATCAAATTTCAAGCTAATATTGATTTAAATGAAGAATTTTTTCATAAAAAACATAAAAAGGCACCTCATTGCATTTTCATACAAAAAGTCAGAAGTGGGCAGTAGGTTTGTATGGGGGCTACCCCAAATAGTGGGCGGGTCCCACCCATTAATGTATGTGTCAAGTGTCCACCAAAAGTTACCATATCAATTATTAAGTTGATATTGACTACAATAAAAAAGATTTCATACAAAAAGTCAAAAGTGGGTGCTGGGTTTGTATGGGGCTACCCCAAAAAGTAGGCGTGGCGGACTTAATGTACTATGGAATGCATAGAATTGATTGAAGATGTGAAACTGCGATTCACATTGCCAACATCTAACATCTGTTGCCATGGCTGTTCCTAATGAATTTGTTGTGAAAAAAAAATGATAAAAAAAAATTAAAAAGTTCGTGACTGTGCTTGACCTATCTCCGTGAGTAGCACTTTCTGCGCTTTTTGGTGCTCTTGAGACTTGCCACCCATTTTTGGAATTCAAATATTTCACGAGCTAAATTCGAAAGATCGGTTTGGTTATCCACCTTTGGTGGTTAGCTGGTGCGCTTGAGGTACTCTCGATTGACCGGAGAGTGGCGGTGCGGCATCGTTGTCCCCGATTGAAGTTTCTTCGAAGGCGTTTTGCGACCAACTGCACGAGTGAAGACCTCTGCATGCCCCGCTCCACCATCTGTGAGTGTTTGATACAACACACAATTCCATTGGTGGCCACCATTACTGCACGATTAATTTTGCGATGTAGGCACTCTTTCCGAGAAGTTGTCAACCGAGAAGCTGCGTGACGATTAAGTGGTGTGGTAGAAGCTCTTGACTTCACTTTTTACAGTTATGCTGCAATGTTGGTAATGTTAGCGCCAGACTTGAATTCGTGGTATTTTTCATTTGACCCAGAGAGCGCGCTAACTTTGCCAATCCTCTTGCCTTCTTGCGCTCTTCTAGCCCAGTCATCTTAACCAAAAATATGGGTTAACCTCGGAATGAGAGATAATAAGCTGTAAATTGGTATAAACCTTTGTTTTGGCGTTCTATATGTTGACTCAAAAGTCTCATATAATATCGTTTTCGCGTCTTAAGATATTCAAGGTCAAAGGTCGCGAAATATCTTGCTTCCTATACCTTAAATGAGATTTGCACCTATTATAAAAGTTGTAGAGTATAAAATTATCTACAACTTTTGGGTCAACTTTTTTTTCATACGATTAACCGTTTTTGAGATAGAGCGTAAAGAGTGCGCAGTGCTCAGTCATATATGGCCTAATGCAAGGTCAAGCCTGAGTTACGTTTAATCGGATGTTGTGTAAAGTTAATTTTTTAGAAAATATTATTAAACAATGGCTATTATTTATGTACTAATTATTTATTATTCTTATTTAATTAAAATAAGTAACCTAATTATTTATACTTAACTATTTATATTTAATTTCTTATATATAACTATTTTATTTATAAATGGCAAATAGCAGTTAGTTATCTTCTTCTTCTTCATCGTCTTCTTCTTGCGGTCGCTCTAGAATGTTTAAGTCATTATCATCATACTCGTTGTCGGTGATATTCGTCTCCAAACCTTCCAGAATTTTGGGATCATATGCACTTCTTCATCGAGATTATTTAGATATGATGAAACGTTAAGGCAAGCTTGTCCATTGCACTGGCTGCACTGGCGCTGAGCAGTTCAGCTGGTGCTCGGGGTAATAATGTTCTTATCGATTCCAGGAGTTTATTTTGCAGCAACCAGTCCCATTCTTGAGGTTCTAAATCGTTCCCTAACCACGTTTGATTCTGGTAGTAGACACGATTGATATGTTGGTGAGCCGCTACACTTGTTGGTGGAAGTGTTGATAATTGTACAGGTTTATTTACTAACAGTTTGTTTCCCCTTTTTAAACAGCGCAGAAGTTGTGTCACAGCCAATAAATGCGTGTAAAAATAAGATGTGTTTTTTTAGAACGAGAATATTGTTCAAAGTTTTTAGAAGAATATATTTGTGTTTTAACATTGCCTTTGCCAACTTTTTTAAACAAAATTTCTTGTTGATATGATTGAGTACGTCCAATTAAAATAACGAGCAAATCAATATCTAATGTACACTTTTCGACACTCGGAATGCACATTCACAGCACTTGAAGTATTCAAATAGTCTATCTGTCCAAAATTTCTTGCAATACTTGCAGTTTTTAAAGTTTGTAAACCACGTACAACATTCACAGAAACACTTTCTGAAACTGATTTATCACATATAAAACACGAATCAGCCATAGCTCTTAAAATTGTACGTCCGTCGTTGCGAAAATACAATTTAAAACTAACGAATAAACTTGGCTAACACAAAGTGGTCCCTTAAAAGAGGAAGTGACCTTGAATACAATAGATCATCTGCTCCGGCTGTAAATAGAAAAAAGATCGTAAAGAATATAAATAATTAAGTTACTTATTTTAATTAAATATAAATAATTAATAATTAGTACATAAATAACAGCCATTGTTTAATGATAATATTTTTTTAGTAAAAAATTAACTTTATACAACATACGATTAACCGTAACTCAGGCTTTACCTTGCATTAGGCCATATATGACTGAGCGCTGCGCACTCTTTACGCTCTATCTCAAAAACGGTTAATCGTATGAAAAAAAAAGTTGAAACATTTTCGGTTTTCGCGACCTTTGACCTCGAATATCTTAAGACGCGAACACGATATTATATAAGACTTTCGAGACAACATATATGTTGTATAAGCTGTAAATTGGTATAAACCTTTGTTTTGGCATTCTATAGAATGTCAAAACAAAGGTTTATACCAATTTACAGCTTATTATCCTTCATTCCTAGGTGAAACCCTAATATGACTGGGCTATTCACTAGTTTTTCTATCCCGTGTTGAGTTAGTCGTAAAACTACTGCTACCGTGTACGCTACCACACAATCCCAATCGCTTTGGTTTTTCCGCGAAGGTTAAAAGGTTTGGACTTTTTATAAGTTTAATTTTGAGCTAAATGAATCGAGCTTGGTCGTAATTAATTATGTTTAATATTAAACGGGTGTTTTATTGTTATAAAATCGGATGTCAGCAATACCCGCCTCAATTTATGTACGCCGGCATTTAATTTTGCTGACAGAGAAGCGAAAGAGTATCCATATCAACACACCACATCCATTTTTAGGGATGGCCCCCAATACAAACACTTACTCACTTTTGACAGTAAATTCACTACAATATATGAGCCGTTTATTTTGAAAGTGGCATAAGTCACTTTTTCAAAAAAATCGAGTTAATGGTAAAAATCGAGTTAAGTAATGGTTAATGTTTATACGACATTATTTATACTGTGAAAAATATTAGTATCCTGAGATAACAAGTACAAGTAAATCTTCTCGAAAGTTAGCATCCATATTTTTAAACGTAATACGTAACGCAAACCCTTAAATATATCGACTTAAAAAACAAAGTGACTTATGCCACTTTCAAAATAAACGGCCCCATAAAAAACCCACCATTCACGGTAAGCTTATTTTGTTTTACAAAAATTGTTATACCCTGGACCCAAAGGACCCATATAAATATTTTTGATCAGCATCGGAAATAGTCTATTTAGCCATGTCCGTCTGTCTTTCTGGCAGTTGTGCGTTTTTTAGGAATTATTTTTAACATATCTGTAACACGGCACTCAATATAGATAGTCTAATCCATATTGACATGTCACGCCCAGTTTTTAGGGTAGCCCCCATGCAACCCACCTGCCCAATTTTGACTATTTGTAATATGTAAAACTTCTTTATTTAAGTCATTATCAGCTTGAAATATGGTGGATTATTAAGGCCGTTTCACATAAATATACGAATGGGCGTTTAACACCCATTTTTTGGTGTAACCCCCATATAAACCCACCTTATATTGTATGCTATTGTATGCAAACTTCTTTATTTAAGCCAATATCAACATGAAATTCAATACGGTTGTCGCTTCACACACAAGGTAATGGGCATGTCCCGCCCACTTTGTGGTGCAGCTTCTATACAAATCCGCCAACCATGTTTATGTTTTACAAGACGACTTGAAATTTCGTGTGAATGGTATTAGAGCTTCGGTTTAATCGAGGTTAACGTTTTTTCTTGTTATTTTTTTTTTTTAATGTTTAGAAAAACAAAAATTAATTATTTGCAGTAGAGTACGAAATGTGGCAGCGTATATCGAAGTCGTGAACTTACGACTCCAGCATTGTTTCATGTTTTATTGTTATTTTTGACTGCATTTCATTGGCAGTTCCATTTCCAAGTCCCATGAAACTTTGGTATCACGAAAGCTAATATTTTCTCTTTTTTTTTTAGAAACAACTGGTCCGCATTTGTGCCGAAAACGAATGTCTTCTGGATCTCATACATCATCTCAAAAATGATAAAAGGAGTGCATTATACAAATCAGCATACTAAGCTGCATAAAGCTTATCTTCAGAAGCTTAAAAAATTACAAGGGACAATTTTGAATTCTGAAAGCGCAGTTGACACTGCAAAATATTTACGAAAGGTGACTGGTTAAATTAAAAAAGTTAAATATATTTTTGATATGTTTTTGTAAACCGAATGGCATATAACTAGTTTATCTTTATTGTTAAAAAATGTTAAACTTACCCTTAAAAATTTAAAATTAATAAAACTACAGAAATATGTGTTTTTAGCAGGGACCGTAACGGTTATAATTTGAATATGTAAAAATTATGAATTAAGAATTATTGATTTTTTTCATTTAAATTGTGATATAATCATTAAATTGCAATTTTTATGTAAGAATCGCAAAATAACTCTTATTTTTCAACTTTTATAATAAAAATTATTTGGCAACTTTTATTTTAAAAGTCAAAAATAAAAGTTGTTTTGTGATTTTTATTTTTAAAGTTGAAAATAAAAATCAATTTTGAATATCTTTTGAACATAAAAATTGCAATTTCATGATTATTTCATAATTTTATCTTTTTAGTCAAAAATAAGAATTAAAATTAATTTTTATCATAAAAATTACAATTAAAAGTTTATCCTGTTTCCAGGATGCTGTATCCTGAATTATTATATCTAAGATTTCCTGTTCATCTAGATAATTTTTTTCAGGATTGACTTTTTTAAACTCAACTCTTATTTGCGGTCCCTGGTTTTTAGTCTAAATACGTAGTGTATAATGGAATTATATTGTTGTTTCGTCACGGAGTTTGCTAGGCAGAACAGGAAATTTTGGAGTCCGTTCTTCAAAAAGTATATAAATATTACCACGAATTTTTTAATACCCAGAAAGAGTCGTCAATAACACACGAATTATATTTTTTTTTTACCAGCTTTATAAGACGAATCGATCTAGTCATGTCCGGCCATATTTCTGTAAGTCCGTGTGTGTGTGTACGGGTACTAGTTGAAGGATTTGGCTCAACTTTTGATGAAGTGAAAACAAGTCTTCGAGAATCAATGTTCAAAACTAGACTTACGGCTCAACCATAACAAAACAAGTGGAAATTAATGGAATTCAGCTAAAAAATATAAACCAAATAAGCTATCTAGGACGATACATTTCACACAACAAAACGTGCGTTGAACATGTAAACCATATAGTGAAAAAGATTAATCAAAAATATGGTTTCTTAAATTTTCTCAGCGGTTGGCATTCACGAGAGCAAAAGTGAAGTTCGCACCTTCTTCCTTTTCCCTAAGACTTATCATCAAAAAATACAAAGCTCGGTAAATGCAAGCCTCAGGAGGTGTCTGCGACTTAAATCAAAATCCGTGCAATTAATATATCATCTGGCTGCGGAACTACCTGTTAAATTGAGATTTCAATTAATGACTGCCAAAGAAGTGATTAAAGCCATAGCATACAATCTTCCTATGGCGGACAATTTAGAGACCTTATCCAATATCAAAACTAGTTATGCAAGAATATAAGATTAATATCACTTTGATGCGCAAAATTTGTCGAAAGTCTGTTTTGCGCATGTATGTGTGTTACTTATTTTTTAACATATGTACACAATGCGCCCTATCTCTTTCTCCCTCCATCTTCCACGCTTTGCCTGCGATGAAATATTTGAAGCAACAACAACAACCTAACGCAACAACAACAAAAAGACACTTTACGCTTCCACTTGGCTCGTATTGGTCAGTTGCTGATGCTCAGTTTCTGAGAGTCGAACGAAAGTGTCCCCATCAAGCTATTATCGTAAGACTACTTCAGTAAGAACTACCAAAACATAAAAAAAAAGAAATATAAACTTGTTATGAATAAGTGTATTTTTATTTAAAATGCATCATGATTCTTTTTATTACAACAGATTTTATTTTTATAACAATTTAACAATAATAATGCTTGTTTGTCGGACGGAAGTCAAGAGTGTTGTAGAAGTGAGGCCAGTCCTTCCCGTCAGCAGCTACAGAGTTGTATGCGAATGAAGATAGTGCTGTGCTGCCAAATCATTAATATATTGGGCGCGGTATTAATATCTGCTATCACCGTTGTTGCCTGTCCGTTACATCTAATCCCCCGCCAGTGCATTTATTGTTGAATGAATTTTTCAAATCAAATGTGACCGATGTGAGGGTTTTCATCTTGCAACTCTGGTGATGGTGTTGTGCTGTCTGTTTGTAGCTGTGTGCGTTCTTCCAAGTATGCAGTTTTTAATCGTTCCACCTAGATGTTGTTTTCCGTGTTCTCCAGTTGAACTTTGTATAGCATTTAGTTATTATTTTGTATGGTCCCATGTATGACGGTGCTAATGCAGCCTTTACTTGGTCACATAGTATAAATACATGCGTGCACGTATTCATGTCGTGGCGCTGAAGTGTTTGTGGTTTGCTGTGCATTAAAGACGGTGCTGGCCGGATGTTCATCTATGAAATCATGTTGATTTTGCGTAATTTCGCTGTTCATCGAAAATTCTCCGGGTAGCCTTATTGTTGATCCGTATAGCAGGTCGGCTGGTGTAGAATAGTGATGTTTACTTATCAGGCCTGTTTTTAAAGTGCGATGGAATCGCTCAATCATGCTATTGGAGGCGGGATGATATGGCTATGTCCTTGCCATTTGTGCGTTGTGTATTACATCGAATGCTGTCCTGCAAAGTGATTTTTGAATATACGGTTGTATGATGCCTGTCGCTATTTCCCAATAGATGTTCACCTTCGGTTAAAAGTCGTAACTGAAGTAGCGTTGTGTTCTGCAGAAGTTCCTTTAGTTCCTAGTCGTTTCGATGTCCTTTTGCGATTGTATCAGCGTTAGGTGCAGTTGGCATGATGATCATCTCTAGTCGCGTTTTCTTCACATTTAACATACCTTAAATCCATAGAGAACTGCGATATAAATTCAAGTTGACATAGTTGTCGGTCAGATGATTTACTCGATTTTTGTTGGAATGCATACGTTAGCGGTTTATTTTCTGTGCAGATTATAAATTGTCTTCCATCAAGATAATGCTGAAAATATTTAACAGAGGCGAATACAGCGACTAATTCACGGTCATATGTGCTGTATCTCTGTTCTGCTTTTGAAAGGTTTCGTGAGAAAAATCCAATGGGCTGCAGTTTATTGTCGACTAGTCGTTCGAGAGCTGCGCCAATTGCGACATCTGATGCATCTGTGGTGAGCGTCATTTTTGCGTCTGGTACTGGATAGTTCATCAGTGTTGTAGAAGCTAAACATTCTTCGCAGGTTGCAAATCCAATTTCTGCATTTTTGTTCCACAATACTGGTCCATCTTTGCAGTCTGCAGGTACAATTTGTGTTCACTGTGGTTATTGACCATGATGAGAATGTCATCTATGTATACGAATACGAAGTCCACGTCAAGAAAGAGCAATCTCTGGAATGTCTGTGTGGCGTTTTCTAAGCCGTATGGCATACTGAGAAATTCGTATAAACCAAAAGGTGTGATGATGGATGTTTTTTCCCCATCTTCCTCTGCCATTGGTATTTGGTTTGTGCATTTAGTTTTCTATATTCCCCTCCCCCCCAGGGCGCCAGATCCCTGTTGATTTGATTTGCATACGCAATGGGCTTTTTGATGGGCGTACTATGCCTTTGTCAAGCATTGTTTGTATTGATGATTTTGCATCCAGGAGCTTTTTTCCCGTAAGTCTTCGAGCGCGTCTAGTGGTCTAGTGTTTGGTCTATGAGACGACGGTGTTGTAGATCGATTAGTAATCCACATTTCACAATGAAATCAGCGCCAATTTTGGGCGCACTGGTAAACAAAATAGCGCAACTCATTGGTAACAATAATTTCCATATAGTCGAAATCAAAAGAAATATAAACGAAACAAAAGTTCAAATTTACACTGAACAAAATTATCGCATAGTGTTAAAGTACTTTACTGAATCTAAGATAAATTTTTACACATACCTACTCAAAGGCATAGAATCAAGTGTACCCACATGCGAACTGATAAATGCACTAAAAAAAAGGCTTTAACCCGAAAGTGGCTACAAATATAATAAATAGAAATAAAATTACACAACCGATGCTTAAGTCTTTAAAAAAATGAGGTGCACCCAATTTACAATCTACGATATCTACTGCACCGTAGAATAACTGTAGAGGAGCCCCACAAACGCAACAACCCAGTGCAATGTACAAACTGCCAAGAGTTCGGTCATACTAAAAGGTACTGTACATTGCGACCCGTATGTGTCGCTTGTGGTGAACTCCACGAGACCGCTTCATGCACGGCAATCACCAGCCAAGTACAGAGGCTGTCCAGTATTCAAGGAGCTGAAAACCACCACTGTACGTTCTCACCCAGAAGTAAAAACCGCACAAACGCTTCGGACCTATGCTTCCGACACAACACCCCCTTGTGTATCTTTTGCTAGTGCCTTAACATAGTGTAAAGCAAATACCCCCAAAGACATATGCCCAAACCGTTTCGCATGCGGTTTCTCAAAGTAGCGTCACTGCTGAAATTATCAAATAGCAAAAACCACAAAGTATAACCCAAAATGCTAGCACAACTCTCAATGGCATGGAAGCCATGATAGCTTCAATGCAACAAAGCATGATGAACTTCATGGCATTTATGCAATGCACTATGCAAGATCTCATGCGTAATCAAAACACGTTGATCCAGATGCTTGTAGCCCAAAGCAATAATGGGTCACTATAAAATATGTCTCTGGAATTGAAATTCCAATGGTGTTTCTCGGCATAAAAACGAACTATCAATCTTCTTAAAAGATAAAGAAGTTGACGTTATGCTTCTCGCAGAAACACACCTCACGAATAAATGCAATTTTCAAATTCCAGGATATGTATTCTATGCCACGAACCACCCAGATGGCAAAGCTCGTGGCGGAACCTGTATCCTTATCAGAAATCGTATCAAGCCCCACACATTACAAGCGTTCTCAACTAATTATCTTCAGACTACCTCTTTATCGGCAGTCTATTGCCCACCACGTTTTACAATATCTGAAAAACAGTTTACGGACTTCTTTAATTTGCTTGGTGACCGATTTTTAGCAGCAGGCGATTATAATGCCAAACATACGCACTGGGGTTCCCGGCTATCAAATCCAAAAGGAAAGCAACTCTATAAAGCTCTGTTAACAACACGAAACAAGCTAGACTATGTTTCACCTTGAAGTCCCACATATTGGCCAGCTGATCCAAAAAAATTCCCGACTTAATAGACTTTGCCGTTACAAGAAGAATATCTCGAAAGCCCTGTACAGGCAACAAGACGCCTTGCAGATTATATTTCTCTCCTTGAGCAGTAGTGGGCCAATTGGCGCATAAAAGTGAATGAGCATAAATGCAGGCAAGTAACATTTACACTTAATAGAAGTTCTTAGAACTATAAATGGTGCCACCGGTATATTCGAAATGAGAATATTCACAATGATCTCAATATCCCATTTGTAAAAAATGAATACGCAGATAAACTTAATTGCCACTCCAACCACTTGGCAAGATCGCTTACCCATCTATGTAACAAGACACGACTAAGAAACGACCTTCCAGCCCAGCAATAAGTTTTAAGGGACCTAGAAACTGTATAAACCTCTGAACAAAATCTTAGCTTAAGTGCTTAGGATTAAGAGTTTTAATATTATTGTTAGTCTCTAGCGAGAAGATACAATAAATAATTATATATAAGTTATAAAAAAAAAATTATGGGAGTAGATATATCTGCGATTGTAGTTCTAGAAAAATTGTTCGCTGAAATGTAAAGATTGCGGATTCGCTATGGTTTGTCGTTAGTGAGTTCCATACCCTGCAACAAACGACGCATTTTTGATTCATTTGTTTTAGAAAATCTTTGCATAACACGATTTTTTACTGCTAGATATGATATCCGTAATAAATGGCACTGGTTTTGGATCCAGTTGAGTGATGCTATTTCTGTATTTGGTTGTATCAGCCATCGTAATGGTAGACAATGCGAAGGATGCTTCCACTTGTAGGTACCATTCTCGTGCCAAAACTGTGGAATTCGAAGGTTTCGAACGTGATTGACAACTGCGCACGCTGTTGCTGATCTTGCCGCTTCAGTGTTTGTTGAAGGCAACACAGGCTGCTATTGTGGTTGCAAGTCTTGTTGTTGTTGTGCCAAGTACTCGGTGCGTCCCATAATAGCTTGTTTTGGTTAAACATTTGTTGAATTTTTTTTTCCATTTTGCTCACGGCTTCTTTGTTGTTAGAAGGTGCTGCGATAAAACTGTGTTCGTTGTCACTGGTCTAAGGGTGAGTATTTTTCAACCCGTTCTATTTCGGACTGGGGTGATCCGATATTATAGGTTTAAACATTTTCTGAAAGTATATCTCAAGACCTTTTATTGCCATTGAAATTGATATCACTTGCGTGGACTAACGTCCACAGTCATTTTTTGTTGTTGTTAATAATATTACAGATTGCCAAATTATGGTTGTATATCATGTCAGGGTCACCATTTGTTGTATGTGTATATTTTAAAATGAAGCATTGATTCTTTTTATTACAACAGATTTTATTTTTATAACAAGTTAACAATAACAATGCTTGTCTGTCGAAGTTGTCGAAGTGAGGTCAAGCACCAGTTGATGTCCTGTTAATTCATTCCCATCGGCAGGTACAGAGTTGTATGCGAGTGCAGATCGTTCTGTGCTGCCAAATCATTAAAAGATTGGGCGAGACTTTAATATCTGCTTTCGCAATTGTTGCCTGTCCGCCACATATATACCTCCTCCGGCCATTGAAAGGAAGTAGATACTTTCAAAAACTAAACGTTGGTTGGCAGTGGCGCGATCTTATATATCGTACGCTTAAGTGTTCCACCATCCGTCTTCAATTCGACGACTCGAACCTTGCCATCGTACCTATATATGGAAGATATTACTCGGGACAGGATCCACTGTTAGGGTGGACTGGTATCGTACTGAATGATAATGAAACTGAAGTCGAAACGAATATATTCTCTGTATATCCACAAATGTTCTCCAAAAGCTCGAACTTAATTCATTTGATTGAATATGCATTACGTGACTTGTTTTTAGACTGCGATCAGGGGCAATATGATTGAAACATCTAAAAATTTATGTTGTTATACGCAAAATGCGACAATATGGCAAAATGTAGTTGATTATTAAACTGATGGCATATTTTTCGTTGTTGGTGTATTTTCAAGTCAATGTTGTTCGTTTACGCAATTCAATCGGTTGTTATGAGATCTCTTGCAGCTTCGACCAACAATCCTCAGGGTTATACAAAAACGATGAGCCAGTAAACCATATATTTGACTCTTAGGCGATAGCGTTCCATCCTCTAGAGAAAATGACTGCCGGATTATTTGCGGTTGGTACATGTCTCCAAATAATATTTTTTGTAAGTTCCTGAAACTCTAAGATGTGATTTGCTACAAAGCAATTCAACTGCGCTGAATGCATTTTAAGCTCGTTGTAAGACTATCTTGTAGCCTGCCCAAAAATATTGTTACTAAGTTTGTTAGTATTGTTAACTTATGCAATATTTTACTCCATATGCGACTCAAAAGTAGTGATGCGTAAAATTCAAGTCGAGGTACAGATTGCGTCTTAATAGGAGCGACTTTGGATTTAGCAATTAGTAGACTGATTTTTACTTCTTGATTTATTTGCACACGCATATAAATGTAACAACCAAACCCTTTTCCAATGCATCTGGAAATCCGTGGATTTCCGCTTCGTAGTGATGAGAATTAAAAACATATTCACATGGAATTTTAAAATTAGCGATATGTGGTAGATCAGCTTTGATCTGGAACCACGATGTAAGTAAGTCACTATCGAGAGATTCATCCTAATTGAGTCCTTTGATCCAAAGTTCTTGTAGCAGAATTTCATAACGAATAATGATTGGATTCAATAGTCCCAACAAATCAAAATTACGTGCGACGAGCGGTAAAATTGAACGCTTTATCAGAACTTCATTCGTAGATGTGATAGTTATCTCACTGGAATTGCTGTTCAACTTGGCTAGCTGTAAGCCATCACGCGTTAGAAGTGCTGCGAAAGTACCTGATTCAGTTATTACGTCCTCAACGTACATGTCATTGCGCAGTGTTTGTGTACCCACGAATAAGCAGTTTCTTATAAATCAGCAATCCTACTAAAATTATAAACGCGAAAGTTTTTACGGATGTGTGGATGTTTGTTACTCTTTCACGCAAAAACTACTGAATGGATTTTAATGAAACTTTACAATTATATAGCTCATATATCTGAATATCAACTGAAAACTTCTGTTTTGTTGATCTACTTCAAATACATTTCTGATATATCTGCTGTTAAAGCAAATCTATGCAAGCGATTAAAGCAAATCTAGGCAATATAGTTGTTATTAAGTCCAGTTGAATAGTTGGACCTATCTTTAAAAGTTCATTTAGCGATTTTCCTGAAGTAGTCTTTTCCGAAGCATCACAAACGACGTGTAGCTTTGTTGCTAGAATTGATCGTCGTAACACGCAATGATGCGGAATGTAATAATTTGGTGTTGTGTGATCGACGTGATCATATGACGCGATGTATTCGTATACAAATTCGAAGTAAGCCTCTAATCAACGCTCAAGTTAATAAAAATGTTTACATGCAATTCAATACGAATCTCAAAGACTCTCCAGCGATGTTTTAAATGGAAGTCTTACTTGTAGACGTCCATTTGGGTGCATTCTGATGACATGAACGAAATATTTCTCCCATTACCGTTTCTCTTCAGTTAACTGTGTCGCTCTTGTTTTAAAATCTTCTATATCCCAAAACTGTTGCAACATTGTTTTGAGCAATTCTGATTCTCGAGCCAAGTTGCATTGAATCGAATTTCTCATTTCTTTTCCTTCACAGATACTGCTTACGATCCATCCAAAAGCTGTGTTAATTAACGAAGGCATGCATTCTCCTAATTTATTCGAAAAACAAGTCTGTGCTGCGCAAAAGATCGATCTTTCTTGGCATGTAGCACAATGGGTTACCAAGCTGAATACCTTCTTCGTAAGGTTGTTTTGAAAAAATAACCTTTGTGACGGCAAAAGATAAATTGAGCTCAAAATTATAAATGTTAGATTTACTCTTGGCAAAAGTGCATGTTAACGAAAAGTTATTCTTGGGCACTTGTGCCAGTATGTTCAGGATTGAGTTTCTCTATTTGCGAGTTACTGTGGTTCAACTGTTTGAAGTATGATTCGAGAATTTCAAGTCCACATTGTAATACAGCTGCATCGATTTTGTCACCATCCTACATTTGAAATCATGTTTGTAATATTTCAATTAATTGCAGGCCGTTGCTTTTGAAGAGACAGTAATTTTGATATAGATGCTTTATCTTCCATGTTTGATGAATGACTATCTTCCATAACAATTATATTGTTTACCAAAAAGACTGTAGTAAAACAAAGGGTTAAGATCCAAAAAGTATTCAGTGCAAATATTCGATCAAACGAAAGTGTGAGAGTGCTGTATCAACGAAAATATGATTATGTATGTATGTATGTTTGTAATTGCAGCGACGCAACGAATTAGCACCAAAAAAACTAATTGAAGTATCAAAACGAAAGAGACGCAGTCGAAAAAGAGTGCAAGTTTTGCGCTTTTAAATGTTGATCTGTGTATAAAATACACCCTATGCTGTTAATAAATAATAACAAAACACTTCTTCCATTTAACTGAATACAACGTTTGGAATGCTCAACCAATTTATCCAAAGACTTTTTAAACTCGCTTTTTGGGATGCTCTTTAGCAACTGTGCCACGGCTGCTTGTATGGATGGAATGTCATCGTAAAAAGCTACTTTCATTCGCTTTTGATTTTTGGGAAGAGAAACTAATCGCACGGTGATAGATCATGCGAATACGGAGGTTGGTCGATGAGACAAATCTTTTTTTTCATCAAAAATTCATTGACTTTTATCGTACCACAAATGATGTAAATGTAAATGATGAATTTAATTCTTCTGCCAGCATTCTCACAGTGAAATTTGCATCAGGGGTTGGGTCAACATTAAAATCATCACGACCGTTTTTAAAATTTCAGCAAGTTTTTTACTAAGTTTAAAACCAATTTTAATATTTGCTCTTTTGTTTTTACGACATAACTACAAAAACTACTGTTATTAAAACGTGTGTCATTTTGTAACCTGTCAAACGATTATCATGAACTAAACATCTGTCCACGATGTTATCAGCAATCCTCTAACGCGTTTCACAGCAACTTGAAGACTCTGTCGATACTCTTCCTCGTCATGCAGAGATAATTAAATTTAAGATAAATGTCCGTTTCCAAACAAACTGTGTATAATTACTCTATGAAATAAACATAAACGAAAGTATTAAACTAGAACCAAACTTATCTATTCATTTACTTATCTATTTTGATTACAGAGACGTTGAATGCGACTTCAGTCCTGTCACGGTTGCCAAATTGTGTATGGGGAGTTTCGTTCTAATTTATCGAAACTCACTATGTTCGGTCGTTTTTTACTTCAAAGCTTAATTTTATAACTTAACTTAACTCACTGTAAGTGCGTTTTTTGTCATTTCTCTTTTGCTCTTTCTCCATGTCAAATTATTTTTGCCATGTTAAAACTGCATTCTGCCGAGCTGCGCCGCTATTAATAAAAAACTATGTCTGAACCGAATAAATAACTAAATCTATAAACTAAACTAAACCATCTTATTAAACTCAAATAAACTAAACAAATTAAACTACTGCTGAAATAAATATTAATTTAACTATAAATAAAAAACTAAAATTCGGTCTCATACACACTGCGTGAGTTTATTCTTTGATAATCGCTTTCGATCTTATTTCAAATAAAATTCTTATCTTCAAATTAATACAATGTGAGAGTGAGTGAGTACAAAAATAATGAGAGCGCGCATGTCCCTTTTGTCGTTCCCAGATTTTAAGAAAATACACAAATACAACACTTTCTGTAACACTGTTATTTACGATTTCTGGACAAGATGGAATGACAAGGTGGAACGATTGTGGCAAATAGAGGTCGAGAACAAGGCATAGAAAATTACAACAGAGCAACAGTTGTGCGAAAAATGGTCGAAACTAAACCTGATGACAGAATAGTGCCTAAAATTCTATTTAAGGACAATGTGAATAAGTTGTGCCATCATATTCACTCGCTTTACGCCTTTTGTGGACTTAAACGAAGATTAACCAAGATCGAATCATTTATATCTCAGTATATCTCCTTTATGCAACAATTCAAAATGAGCTGCTTATACTTTTGCTCAACTTTCGCACACATTCGTATTGTCTAACTGGTAATATAACGAAAATGTACAGACAGGTGGTTGTACACCCTGCATACCGTCTGTATCAACTTATTCTATGGCGAGAAAACATCAACCAATCAATCAACTCGTACGCACCTAACACCGTGACCTACGGAACCTCTGCAGCTCCTAGTTTGCATTTGGCAGCAGAAAAATGCTACAGCATTTTACCTATAGGAACCCGTGTCATAATGTCTAATTTTTACGTGGAAGACTGGTTGAGTGGTGCAGAGTCACTACAAGAAATTCTTCATATCAAGGAAGAGATAACAACAATCGATCTGGGTTTGAAAAAAACGAAATGGAGAACAAATCATCACTTTCTACAAATAAATCGAACGGACCCAAAACAACAACAAACTTTACCTCGCCTTGAGTTGTGCGGTGCACAGTTGTTATCAAAATTGTAGGCAAACATTTTTGGTCAAATTCACAGGTTGTTCTTCACTGGCTGTTGATTATGTGACTCGCTTCAATTATATTAGATGTAAAAAGGAACACTCAATTTCAAACAAAGACAGTACACTTCGAGGCTGTAACAGATCTCTACAGTAACAAATTGATTGGGGCACAGTCACATCGTAATGCACACAACATTCCATCGAATTTAAATTTTTACCTCTTTTTTTTTGTAAAGTTATGTTTTTAGCAATTGTAGTCTCAAACTTGTTGTGTTCCGTAGAATAAAAGTATGTTGGATTGACGTGGATTGTCGTAACTATTAACACAGTGCTAATCGTCAAAATATATATAATGCGATGATAATAATCTTTTTTACCCGTTATTGCCCATTTATCTAAAAATCGATTTTGTTCAGACAACATAGATTTGAGTCATGCAGAAATACTGGAGTTTTGGCTTGTAAATGATCGCCAAACCGTAAGCCTTGCTTATTTTGTGCTGTAGCATAGTCGCATTAAGTTAAATCAAAACATGGAGGACTCGATATAAAAGAAAATTAAGAACTTTGTTGGCTATGTTAGTGTTTGTTTAAACAAATGCAATCGAATGGTTACCAGGTTTAAAACGCATCATCAAAGTTGGCTTGAATCACGTTTGCAAATACAATTTCAACGATGTGACTTTGCTGAAAAATCCCCTATAAATGTAGGACGCCCACGATTATGTTATGATGAAGGGCGTTCTCGCTTAAAGCGCAGATTAGCTGCCGAAGAGTCAGCAGAATATGATAATAATACAAATCTTCTTGTACTGTCTTGGAATTGTGATATTTACCCGAGCTACAACAAATTGATTGCTGCAAAAGAGAAATGTAGACCTAAAGGAATATCTATAACCGAGTCTGCTGCGTCTGGTTCCTTACAGAACTTATTAAATTACACAGTCGAGCGTATAATGTTTTTACAAAATGAGGTGATTATACATATTTATACATATATTTCCGAGTTAAAATTAATGGCCAGTTATGGATTTGACGACTGGCCAAAGCCTCTACAAACAAAATTTCGAATTGGGTGCATCAGACACATTGGATCGGTCTTTGTTTGTAACAACCCTAATTCCACTAAAGTTAGTGGATTCAACAGGTCGAGTTGTTTGGATGAACCGCTCTCCGCAATCTAAACTTTATATGTGGAAAATGGTGAAATAAATAATAATTTAAATAAATGAATAAAATTTATATTGAAATTAATGCCTTAATGAATGAATTAAAATGAATATAAACTGATGATGCATACATTTTGTTTTCAAGGACATTGACTTATATTGGACGGTGACGGTTATATTGAAGGCGTGGTTCGATCGGTCTAAAATTTTTCTCAGACTTTATACATACTATGACCATAAAGTGTACCAAGTTTCAGGTCTGTATCTACATTTTTCTAATTTCTGCCAAAGTTTTCGGCAAAGTCGATTTTTAGAAATGGGCAAGAACGGGTAAAAAAGATTAATATCATCGCATTATATATTGTGATGAGTAGGTAACACTGTAATATGCCACTCATACAATATGTACAAAACATATGTTATTAGATATAAGATACATACACAACTGTGTTACACGAATACCGAATATTAATGCTTATTAATGCTTATACCATGAAACAGATAAGAAGTGCAGATAAACACAGATGATATCAACACAAAGATATCATCACATGGTGTCAGAAGTGACCACGTTAAAGTTTATTTAAAGTAAATAAATAATAAAATAGTAAAGTATTGAAAGAGTAACGAGAGTTCGGTGAGAGTGAAAGAAACTGCAAAACGCGGCGTCGTCAAATTCAAACCAACAAGAACATATATTAAAAAAAAAAAAATGGATCAGCAAGCAGTTGCTGGAGTGGCAAATGCTATTAATGGAGGTGCAAATTTTATTCGACCGCCAAAGCCACTAGAAATCAGTGGAGAAAGCAATGCAGTAAATTGGCAATTAAGGCTGCAGCAGTATGAGTGGCTACTGAGATGAGAAATAAACCCGAAAATATTCAAGTCGCTACATTTATGTCGTCGATCGGTACAGAGGCAGTGGTAATTTTCAACACTTTTGGCTGCACGGCAGCGGAATGAGCCATTATCAAGGAAAAATCCAGGCAGTACTTTACACCAAAGATTAATACAACATACGAAATATATCTGTTTAATCGCATGAAACAGGAAGAAGCTGAATCATTTGACGAATTCTTACAAAGATTTATATGACAGTCTCATAAAGGACAAAATCATAATGGTATTCGTAGTGAGACCTTGCGAGAGATGCTTCTGGCGAATGACCCAGAAGTGACGCTCGATCAAACAATTCAAAAGTGTCGAGCAGGAGAACAAGCTTCAAAGCAGATTCGTGGGTTGAAAGAAGACACCACTACAGTGCATGCGATTCAACGAAAGAAACTAATGCAACGATCGGAAAATGACAATTCAAAAGAAATGTTTGATTGTAAACGTTGTGGTAGTAAGCATGTGTATAAGGCATGTCCAGCATTTAAAAAAAATTTAATGTATGTGGTCAGCAAGGACATTTTTCCAAAATGTGTCTCGCAAATGACAGGGCAAAAATAAATGAAAAAGGCAAAAAAGTCAACGCAGTACTGAAGATTGAGTTTGAGTCCGATGAAGGGGAAGAATGCTTCATCATTACTGTTGACATCAGCAAAACCAACTGTGATGACGGAAAAAATTGGTTTGAAAACATCAGCATAGAACAAGTTGGAGTGAAAGTAAAACTTGACAGTGGAGCTCAATGCAATGTGATACCAATGTCGGTAGCAGAAAGAAAAGGATCGAGAATTAAAGCGTCTAATACGAAAAAGATAATCGTCTATGGAGGCAGCCCGATAGAAGTTGCCGGAAAAATATCAACAAATACAAAGGTATGTGGCAAGAAATATAATATAACCTATATAGTGGTTAACAAACATGTAGCGCCACTTTTGGGAATAGAAAGCTACAAAAAGACAGGATTGATTAAACGAGTACGAGAAGTTAGTACAAACCAGCAAGTGTTTGAAGGTATCGGATGTTTAAAGAATTTTGAATACGATATTGATTTAAAATAATACGCGTATAGAGACATGGTGAAAAAAGAATTAGACCGTATGGTCAAAGAATTAGTCATACGTGAGGTAGCAGAAGCAAAGCCAGCAGTTTCTCCTATTGTAATTGTAAAGCAGAAAGGAAAAATTCGAATATGTATGGACCCGACCCGACCGATCATTACCCGTTAAAAACATTAGAAGAAATAGCAAAAGGGTAAAAAGTTTTCACGAAGCTTGATTGCAAAAAAGGATTTTGGCAGATGAAGTTGTCGAAAAGAACACAAATATATTTGACGTTTGCAACACAGTTGCCTTAAGCTACCATTTGGATTGTGCTCAGCACTCGAAGTATTTCAACAAATAATGTCGAAGCTTCTAGAAGGTATAGAAAAAGCCGAGGCATCTGTGGATGATATTCTAATATACGCCACAAACAAAGAAGAAGAAGAAAAACTACGGCAGTGGTAATACAACGCATAAAAGATGCAGGAACGCTCAACAAAGAAAAATGCGAATTTGGTGTAAATAAAATAAAATTTTTAGGACACATGTTGAGTGAGAAGGGATAGTTGAGTAAGATAAAGATAAAATCGATGCTATAAACAAACTGCGAGTCCCAAGTAATAAGACCGAGTTGCAAAGAGTTCTCGGTGTGGTGACATATTTGGCAAAATTCATACCAAATTTGTCAGAAACAACACAACCACTACATAAACTTTTGGAAAAAGAAACAGTATCAGACAAAAGCGTTCAATAAATTAAAGTCCGACTTGACATCGTCACCAACTTTAAAATTTTACAATGTAAAAGAAGACGTGAAATTACAAGTACACGCAAGTTCGTATGCGCTTGGTGCGGCAATTACGCAAAATGACCAACCGGTTGCATATGCGTCTAGATCGTTGAACAAAGCGGAACAAAATTATCCTTAAATTGAAAAAGAAGCGCTCGCCATTCAACTCGGTTGTAATAGATTTCACGAATACATCTACGGAAAAGATCTGTTAGTTGAAGCAGACCACAAGCCATTAGAATCGACCACAAGCGCATAATGCTTAATATTGCACCATATGCGCCTAAAGTTATTTACCGCAAAGGAGATACAATGCATATAGCGGATACTCTAAGTAGAGATTGCGAGAATGTGCCTGCAGAAGACAGCAATGATATTGAAGTTTTAGCAATATTTTCAATATCAGATCAAGCGATGGATAGGCTACGTAAGGCCACATCATAAGATGATAGTTTGCAAATCATACTTAAGTTCATCAAAAATGGTTGGCCAGCACATAAAAATGGTTTGCCGGATGAAGCCAAGCCATACTGGAACTACAGAGACGAGCTATCCGAGTTCGATGGTCTACTTTTCAAGGGACAAAAAGTCATAATACCTGAAGAGGAAAAGCAAACAACACTGATGCAAATACATAAAGGACATCAAGGCGTAGAGAGAACATTGGCACTGGCACGCAATGTTATATTTTGGGTAAACATGACAAAAGACGTATCTGATTACATACAGAGATGCAAGGTATGTGAATCAACACAACGGTCGAATGTGAAAGAGCCGCTTATAATAAAAGAAGTACCGAGTTACCCGTTTCAAATTGTGGCAACTGACCTATTTACGTTTCAATCAAGAGAATACGTACTCATAGTTGACAGCTACAGCGGTTATTTTGACAATTTCGACATTCAACAAGCAAAGAATTTATTACGCAGCTTAAATCATAGTTTGCGACACATGGCATTCCCGCGAAAATAGAATCAGATAACGGACCTCAATAGTAGAATTAAGTAAATTCGCATCAGACTGGAATTTTCAACATTCGACATCAAGTCGTTATGTACAGACAGCAAAGAATATTCTTCGGAAATGCGATAAAGACAATTCTGATAAAAAATTAGCTTCGCTCAACCTGAGAAATACTCCAAGAAGCGAGATTCTTGGTTCACCGAATCAGCGACTGATGAGCCGAGTGACACGTTCACTAGTACCAACGACAGAACAACACCTGAAGCCAAAAGTGATTTTAAACGTAAAAGATAATATCATTGCCGCACGCGGACAATAGAAAAGTTATTATGAAAAGTTATTTTTCGACGAAATTCCAGTCAGCTTCATACAACGCAAGCAGCATCCAAAATAATCACACTTCAAGAAACGAACAGCCACCGGAAAATTCGACTCAGCACCAAACATTGCAGACGGCAGCAGAGAGACAAGAACCAACAGAAGCAGCTAAGCCTAACGCATCTTAAAACAATGGAAGAAAGTTTACTCGTTCAGGAAGGGAGGTGAAGAAAGTTGTAAAATATACCATATAGAATTCATTTTTAAAGATTGTTTGTATCTCATGTTAAGCTTAAGATCTGTTTTGTATATCATTCATTATTCGTTAAAAAGGGAGATGTGATGAGTAGGCAACACTGTAATATGCCGCTCATACAATATGTACAAAACATACGTTATTAGATATAAGATATATACACAAAAGTGTTACACGAACTACCGAATAAAGCAAACGTAATATAAATCTCTGCTGGCTTATTAATGCTTATACGAGGTACTGTACTATTTATATTTCGGGAATAGCAAATAATAACAAACATTTTTAAATGAAAATGGCTTTATTGTTTTTCAAAATATTCCCCTTGATGATCTATACACTTATGCATTCGTTCAAACCATTTGTCATTTCCATTCCTCTTGAGACACCTCCAAAACATGGTTTTTGAACGCTTCAACTGCTTCTTCGGCGCTCGTAAATCGTTGACCACGCAGTTTACCTTTGACACTCGGGAACAAGATAAAGTAATTGGGTGCCAAATCTGGACTGTACGGAGGATGAGTCATTAATTCGATGTTTTGACTGCTCAAAAATGCACTTGTTTGACGAGATGTGTGAGAGCTCGCATTGTCATGATGGAGAATGATTCGTCTTTGGCGGTTGGTTTTACGAATTTCACCGAAGACTTCTGGCAAACAAATGGTCATGTACCACTCAGAATTGGCCATCCTACG
Source organism: Leucophenga montana (assembly GCA_035044765.1). Classification (NCBI taxonomy): domain Eukaryota; kingdom Metazoa; phylum Arthropoda; class Insecta; order Diptera; family Drosophilidae; genus Leucophenga; species Leucophenga montana. The sequence continues at coordinate 38,627 of JAWNNQ010001167.1, forward strand.
TTGCTCAAGCGGAACAGTGGCCACATGACCCATTCGGCCGAAGAAACAGGCGATCATTTGCTTGGCAGTGCTTCTTCCACGAACAACTTTTGTTGGATTTGGCTCGTCTTGGAATACCCACACGGTCAATTGCTGTTTTGCTTCCGGCTCATACGCATATATCCATGATTCGTCACCTGTCACGATTTTACACACGTCTTTTGAAGCACCACGGTCGAACTTTTTAATCATTTCCTTACACCAATCGACGCGTCTTTTTTTGAGCGATTGATAAATTATGGGATATCCAACGAGAGAAAATTTGACACTATCTCACGATATGTCACATGACGATCTTTCATTATCAGTTCACGCACTGCATCGATGTTTTTGGGCACAACAACCGATTTTGAACGACCTTCACGGAATTCGTTGGCGACCGAACTACGACCACGATTGAATTCACTATACCAACGATATACTGTGGTTTTTGATGGTGCTTTATCGCCATACAGAGAACTGAGTTCATTGACACATTCTTGTTGAGATAATCCACGTCGAAAGTTGTGAAAAATAATCCAACGAAAACCTTCTCTTGAAATTTCCATTTTATAGCAATTGTACATCAAAACTTTGTGAGTACGTTTATGCCAAAATATGTCAAACTTTATTATGGTGTTGCCAGTTATCGAAATATAAATAGCAGCCCTCTTAATTATCACAACAGTTAACATTGCCGAATTTGTACAGTAAACATAACAAGCTAGTAAAGAAGCGTTATGTGAGTAGAGGCAATGATTTAGACAAAATATAATATTATATGTATTAAATAAAATTCAAAAAAAAAAAAAAAAAAAAAATGAATTTAACTAATTCAAAGAAAAAAATTTTTACATTTAAATTCGCATTTGCTAAAATTTAGAACCCTTCTCAAAAATCCAAGTCCATAACTGGACAATACGTGTATATTACATTAAATGGCATGGACTGCGATATTAGCGAAGTTAAGAGAACTTAAAGAAAACTTCGACAGATCCTACAAATGCCTCAATGTACAAGGATCTGTTAGCCAAGAAACAGTTACAAAACATTTAAATGTATAAACTGAAGTAACTGAATAAATAAGGGTAATAATTAATGTTAATTCCGAGAAAGTAACAAAAGCCTACCAAGCTGCAGCTGTAGGTTTTTTCTTCGAATGTAGAAATAAACTCTTAAACATTGCAAGTAGAAACGGCATAGATCTAAAACTATCAGAGTCATACTGAATCATTACAACGACTCATACTTTTTCCAATTGAATTAGCGAGTGAAGACTCAAAAGAAAAACAATCTCTAGAAGAGGAGATGCCAAATAGTACTGTCGTAGAAAATAAATCTACCAAAATGACAGATACATCAGCCGCCGATAGGGCATAAGAAAATCCATTTGCAAATGTTTTTGACGGCAATTAAATTGGTCAACCTAACAAAGGGACCTTACGAGCAAATTGCTATTGAAGTAATAAAATTAAAAATAGTTGTCTCAGCGCTCTACAAATTTCAAAATGAAGCTACAATTGATGCAATTATCAATAAATTGATGTAGTAAAAGCAAAAATGGCAAATGTTTTCCAAAAAGGCAAAACAGTAACTTAATGAAATAGACAATTTACGGAAATTACTTGAATCTTCGTATATTGATGAAGGACTTAGTGCAGAGCATGCTGATATATTCAGTAATAAAAAAGCCATAGCAACCATGACCAAGAATTGTGAACATGGTAAATTAAAAACGATACTGGAAGCTGGCACATTTAAATCAATGAATGAAGCCAGCCAGAGAGGACATGCCTACCGTGGTAATAGCTATATAAGTAATTACTGTGGTAGAGGAAATGGCCATGGTTATAATCACAGAAATAATTATAACAACTACTATAGCCATAATAACAATAACAATGGTAGAGGTCGTTGATATTGTAGAGGAAACAATCGCCAAAACGGAAGTTCCAACAATAATAACAGAAATGATACAAAAGTTCACACTATCAATCTTAATTTAAATATCTTCCTTAGTATAAAAAATTAGCACACAGGCAGGTTACTTACATTCCTTATAGATACAGGAGCGGATATTTCAGTTATTAAAGAAAATTCTGATCAACTCATAGATATTGACCATAGTAATATAACACAAATAACGGGAATAGGAAAAGGATCAACAAGCTCAATAGGCTTAACACTTCTTGATCTGAGAACCGGTAATTTCATTATACCACACAACTTCCATATAGTACCTAGCAATTTTCCAATCCCTGGAATAGATTTTATAAAAAAAATTCAACTGGCAATTAAACTTTACCACAGAAAATGATCTATTCATTTTAAGACCAAATAATTTTGAATGTTCAATACCAATTCCAATTTTTCATAATATCAACAATAGTGAAATAGTTTTTCCATCCCGTTGCGAAGTAATAAGACAAATTAAAGTCGATACAGATGATAGCCAAATTCTGATACCACATCAAGAAATAGAATTTGGTATATTTGTTTGAAATTCAATTTCAGATTCAAAAAATGCATACATTCAAATACTAAATGCCACCAACAAAACTAAAATTTTAAATATAAAGCAAATTCAATTTTAATCATTAAATAATTATTAAATAGAACATATAAATGACTCTTAAAGAGCAGAATTAATAGTTTCAAAACTAAAAAAAAAACTTTCCACCCGAGCATAAAAATGTAATGACAAACCTGTGTTCAAAATATACAGATATATTTGGATTGGAAACAGAACCAATCACAACTAACAACTTTTATAAACAAAAATTAAGATTAAATAGTAATGAACCCGTTTATATAAAAATATTTGGGAAGAGCAAAATATTTTTCATGTTTGGACTTAATGTCTGGATTCCATCAGATAGAATTAGAAAAAGAATCAAGAAATATAACCTCATTTTCAACGAGCAATGGCTCCTATCGTTTTACACAATTACCTTATGGTTTGTCATTCTTTCCAAAGAATGATGACATTAGCATTTTCTTGGCTGAAACCAGCTGAAGCGTTTCTTTATATGGACGATCTAATAGTGGTTAAAACAGATCATAGACCTCTCACATTTTTATTTTCAATGATAAACCCAAACTCTAAATTAACAAGAATGAGGCTAGATATAGAAGAATTTCAATTCACAGTGGAATACCTTAAGGGAAAGGACAATCACTTAGCAGATGCGTTATCAAGAATAACCATAGATCAATTAAAAGATATGTCAAAACAAATATTAAAAGTCACTACAAGAAACCAAAGTAGACAAAATAAATCCTGCGCTGGAATGAAAAATGAACAAGAACTTATGCCGAGGCAAAGTCTTGAAAAAGCTTCTAAGCCCAACGTATATGAAGTCATCAAGAATGACGATGTACGCAAAGTAGTGACCTTGCATATAACGAATATGTTTAAACATGGAAAAAAAAATTATTGCAAGATATGATATTAGCGATTTGTATACCAATGGAACTCTTGACCTAGGTCAGCTCTTTCAAATGCTTGAAATGCAAGCCGGTAAACATAAAATCAGCAAACTCACGGCGGCACCGTGGAAAAAGATCTTTGAATTCGTTTCAATAGAAACTTTTAAAAATATGGGCAATAAAATATTGAAATCATAAAGAGAAGCGCTACTAAAGCCGGTGACCATAATTAATAAAGAAAAATAAGCAATTTTGTCTACATTTCACAATGATCCTATACAAGGGGGACATACTGGCATTACAAAAACCTTGGCTAAGGTCAAAAGACACTATTTTTGGAAAGGTATGACTCGACAAATAAAAGAGTACATACGTAGATGTCATGAATGTCAAAAAGCAAAAACAACAATGCACACTAAGTCACCTTTGACAATAACAGAAACACCAATATACGCTTTCGACAGGGTAATTGTTGACACTATAGGTCCATTACCGAGATCAGAGAATGGTAACGAGTACGCAGTTATACTCATATGTGATTTAATTAAGTATCTTGTTGCTATTCCAATCCCAAATAAAAATGCAAAAACTGTCGGTAAAGCAATATTCGAATCCTTTATTCTGAAGTACGGTCCAATGAAGACGTTCATAACGGACATGGGTACAGAATATAAGAATTCAATAATAACGGATATATGCAAATATCTAAAAATAGATAATATAACATCTACAGCACACCATCATCAAACAGTTAATACTGTTGAAAGAATCCACAGAACGTTCAGTGAGTACATACTGTTGTATTTGAGGTGTCCGAGTGAAAGACGCGTGTTGTGCATTGCTTGAGCGTAACTTAACGACTGACTTTATTAATGAGTCCTTTGTGTATCTATAATATTTGGTATATATGTGTGTGGTATGTGTATGTGTGAAAGATATGAATGATAGTATGAGTGAACGAAAGTAGGTTAGTACATTTTTAAATTACACATATATAACATATCTCCTCCTTTAAATTACAATTAGACGTTAGTATTCCTGTGTCTTCTGAAATCAGGAGGACTGAAGCGGTTAACATTGTGACGCACTCGAGAGCTTCTCCGTATTGATATTCCTGAACGGCATTGGTCGGATCTTCTTTGAACATGATGTTGTAGAGGCGAAGAACCCATGTTTGACTCAGCAGTTTGTTGCGAAGATTGACTGCTGTTCTTCTGGATGAAGCGATGGTGAAACTGTGGAATGCGTCTCATTTTCGTTTGAGCATCAAAATTGTGGAAGTTCAAGTTTTTCGTTGCTCGAACTTGCCCTAGGCTTTAGTTGGTTTACATGTCCTTTGATATTACCATTTGAAGTGTGTATGACATAGATCATCTTGCCAATTTGACGATCAATTATGCCTTCGATCCATTTTTCTCCCTTTGCGTAGTTTCTTTTTCAGTGAATTTTGAAGTTTGTTGACTATGCTTGGATATGATTGGCTTTTCAAAAAGTTGGCTCAAAATCGTACGGACTGGACGACCATGTAGTAGTTCTGCAGGTGTTTTACCTTGTGCATTAGGTGTAAACCTGTAGGAAGCGAGGTATTTTATTAAAGCTGCTTTGACTGAATATCCATCCTGAATGATTTTGTTGACTGAAGTTTTGCATTTGATTTTTTAGCAGTTCGAAAATATCAGCACCAATCCATGAAAGAAAGTATGCTTTTTGTTTTTAGCGCATGTAACTGAATATGCGTGAAAATGTTGAGTCAACTTTTGCATATATGACTCCCAATTCTGCGATTCTTTACTAAAATTGTGGAAAAGAGGACAAATAGTCGATTCACCCGCGACGCGGCTTGAAACACTAGCATTGGAAATATTCTGTTCGAGAACTGATTGCATCCACTTTTGTTGTTGTTCCAACAATTCCTTTGCAAATTGTTGCTGTTGTTCAAGCAATTGTTTAAAATTATTTTTGTCGATCGGCATCTTTATGCTTTTACGCGGAACTACCGACACGAATTACACAATTAACGGTTTTTTTGTTTTTCTTTTCACTCTCCTTTCTTCTTTTTTATACTCGTCGCCAGTTGTTGTATTTGAGGTGTCCGAGTGAAAGACGCGTGTTGTACATTGCTTGAGCGTAACTTAACGACTGACTTTATTAATGCGTCCTTTGTGTATCTATAATAATTGGTATATATGTGTGTGGAATGTGTATGTGTGAAAGAAAGTATGCTTTTTGTTTTTCAGCGCATGTAACTGAATATGCGTGAAAATGTTGAGTGAACTGTTGCATATATGACTCCCAATTCTGCGTATCTTTACTAAAATTGTGGAAAAGAGGACAAATAGTCGATTCACCCGCGACGCGGCTTGAAACACTAGCATTGGAAATATTCTGTTCGAGAACTGATTGCATCCACTTTTGTTGTTGTTCCAACAATTCCTTTGCAAATTGTTGCTGTTGTTCAAGCAATTGTTTAAAATTATTTTTGTCGATCGGCATCTTTATGCTTTTACGCGGAACTACCGACACGAATTACACAATTAACGGTTTTTTTGTTTTTCTTTTCACTCTCCTTTCTTCTTTTTTATACTCGTCGCCAGTTGTTGTATTTGAGGTGTCCGAGTGAAAGACGCATGTTGTGCATTGTTTGAGCGTAACTTAACGACTGACTTTATTAATGCGTCCTTTGTGTATCTATAATAATTGGTATATATGTGTGTGGAATGTGTATGTGTGAAAGATATGAATGAGAGTATGAGTGAACGAGAGTAGTTTAGTACATTTTTAAATTACACATATATAACACATACGTTCTTATATATCGGTTGATAAAACTGATTGGGACGTATGGCTCCAATACCCTGTTTATTGCTTTAATACTACATCATCTATGGCACATAATTATTATCCATATAAGTTAGTATTTAGCAAGTATAGATAATATAGAACCACTATATAACGTAGATGATTATTCTAAAGAATCCAAGTTCAGATTGGAACAATCTTACAAAAGAGCAAGAATAATGATAGATAAACATAAGCAGAAAAATAAGGAACTGTATGATAGAAAAACATTAGAAATTAATTTAAAAATAGGAGATAACGTCTTATTAAGGAACGAAACTGGCCATAAATTGGATTCAGTATATTTAGGTCCTTATTCAGTAATAGGAATAAAAGATAGATATAATATTTTAATTAAAGATAGCAAGAATAAGAAACAAAAGGTACATAAGAATAGGTTAAAAATGTTCAATAATTGAAAACTTTCATGAAAGTGATCAACCCTTATAATTAAAACAACTTTATATAAAAAAAAAAAAAAACTAAAATCAAGCAATCAGCGTTTGTAAAACTGCTGCATTTGCACTTGGCCGCTAAGCGATATACATATATACATACATGCATACTGTAAGAACTCTATGTAATTAGGCTAAGAATATATTTATCAATAAAACAGAAGAACATTCCAAAAACCGGATTTCAACGGAGCTGACGCTCCGCGCTTATTTAATTTCTAAAGGAACAACATAATATTTAAACATTTTTAAAGCAACATAATACAGAACACAACAAGTTTGAGGTTGCAATTGCTAAAAACATAGCTTTACAAAAACACATACATATAGAACAACACATCACACAAAACAAGTATTGCGTTGCAACAATTATATTCTACATACCTCTAAATTTATTTTCCATTTTGATTTACTTAAATATTCGAAGTAAGTCTTCAGATATAATGATTTCAAATGTGCTTTTATTTGAAAAGCGAACAAAGTCAAAGTTTTTGGTTAACGATCAGCTGACTTCCAGAGCTGCGTAACTTCGCAGGGCCTCAAAATCAACTGTACCAAAACGATTTTCAACTGCCCCAAATAATACTCTATTGGAATAAAATATTGTTTTTGCATAACTCTTAAAAAAAAAATTGAAAATGTTTGGCATTTGGACCAGTGTGCATTGTATCAATTGACTACATTGTTGTTATACGGTCTGCAAATATTAATCGTCAAATAGATGAATATTAACAAAAAAAAAAAAAAAAAACGGGGAATGAAGCAGTCGTCTATTCACGACTACGAAATGTCCTGCACCCTTGCTAATATAGACTAAAAATGCAAACTAAAAATGAATTGTTATTTAATAATATAAAAAAAAATAAAATTATTCCAGCTATGCGGCCTTGAAAAGTGTTTCAATGACATCATTTTTTATAGTGATGTGATTACAAAAACTACTTGGCTTGGCAAGAACTACCTTTCTATATAAGCATTGCAGATGACGTGTTGATTTCTGTCGCAATTTGGATAGAAAAAAGTATTAACAATTGCCAATGAACCCTCAAGAATTGAATTTTAAAGTAAGTTAGTCGGTAAAAGTTAAAACCTGGAGAATTCTCAACAACTTTTCCGAAGCCACTTGACCAAAAAAAAAAGAGTTCAGATAGAGGGTTGCAGATAATTTGGTTACACATGAAAATATTAGAAAGAAATGGAAAATTAAATTTAAAGACATTTTCGAGCGGGGGTTAACCCACGTCGTTTAGGCAGCACGCTAGGCAATTTAGCTATCGAGTCCTCAAATAAAAATGTTCAATATCAATATTATTAATTGGATTCAGCTTTTGTATGTAGTTTACCAATTTAAAAACAATTATATTAACATTAATACTCGGAATTGCTTTAATTCTAACATGTTCGATACAGCAAAATAAATATAAATGTTTTTTTGTATCGGTTTTAAGCCTGTGTTGCTTCTGGTTATAAACCATATCAAATTATGTTGTGTAATATGGATTATGTTGTGTAAAACTATCATGCAAACTCAAAAAGTAATGATGTGATTCGATTTCTTGAGCCCAAAACTTTTTAAAACCATCGAAATCGGCCATGTTTTTTTATTCATTTTTGTTTTTTTGTGAAAAAACTTTCACAATGTAATTAACTGTAACTATTAGCCTCCATAAATTTTTGGCCCAAGGTTACCAAGGTATAAAAATACTTAGGGCCTAAGCCTAATTCGCGAAAATATTACATCATTATAGTAATCTTACCCATCTTCATAAGTATTTATGTACATACGTAGATGTAACCACATTCGATATGAATTAACATAATGTAGCAAAATATTAAATATAAATATATAAAATCAGTTTGCGTGCCATCTTAATCGTTTAGTATAATGGAAAGTAACTTACGATAAACTTATTTTATAAGATAATTGGATTTACATTTGCATTGATTTTATCATAAGCCTTACACTTTATCAAAGTGTATGTTTAATGTTGTAAGTGAGGCATAGTGTATAAAATGTTTTAAGTAAGCATAGGTACAACACGGGTATATTAAATTAAGTTTGCATAACTGGTTTTTTTAACCACATTAACTAATTTCTTTAATCTCGGTTTTTTTTTTGTATTATAGAATTAAAAAAATATTTTTTTCCGACATATACAGTTCCTGTTGTAATTAATTATATTTTCATATTGAAAAGTCTTTGTTTTTAAGTTGTGCACTCTATACCAATTATAAATTGTATTAAGGAAATACTATTACTTTCTAATTAGTTTTTGTTTTAATTTCTCGAAAATACTTTTTTAAAAGAGTTTATTAAAGTTATAGAAAGAATTAAAAAAATAAGCGTAATTACATATGTATCTTATAACTTAAACATTATGGGTCTTATTCATGATCATATTTTAAGCAGTGACTAAGTTTTCATATGTATATATAAAAGATGAGTGAAAAAATAATCATTGCTTAAATTTTTAATTGGAATAAGGCCCTGTATATTCTTTACAATATTTTTTACTCTTCACACATGTGATTAGTATTTTAATTTGTTTACTTTATTTGCAACGCATCAAAGGAAGCATCGGTTCAACCAAAAGATAAAATATTCTTGATCAGATAAAGTCGCAGGCCGTCTGTATGTCAGATTTATGTAACATCACGTACTAGTAAACTCATAATTTTTTAGATATCGGTTTAAACCGTTCTACGGGAAAAATTCGGTTGTATATATATTATGGTATGCAAAACCGGTTAACCGGCCCATTTTTTGCTTATCATTTACCGGTTATCGGTATTTAAAAAAAAATTGTATTTTATATACAAAAAGACAAGAAATGTGCTTTTAGTGTCTGTTAACACTTTGCAAAAATAAGTACATTAAATAATAGTTTGGAAAGTAGTTAAAGGTAGAGTAGAATTATTTTAATGACTAGTAGTATGTATTGATTTCATGTATTGTTATTTATATTTGCACAGATATAGCAGTTTGGCAAATATGATTGAGAAATTTTTAAAATTACACAAGATGGTATGAAGGACATTGACATTTTTAAAACACTACACCCGATTAAAGCTGCCTTTGAAGTGATCGGTACACGCGATGATTCGCTGCTCATTGCGTGGCATTGATAAACTGGTTCAAAGGAATATAAATTAGGGATATTGTGTTTGTATTATAGTTTTTAAGCTTAAAATATATGAAATTCTTCCAGTAAATTAGCGGCTACTGCACAATATCACAATATCACCGATTACCGGTTAGTTGAAACAGCCCAAAAACTGTGCCGATGCCAAACATCCCCCCCCCTACATTTTGGCTTTTCATTCTTGATTTTTGAAAATCCGCTATCGATTTTATTTACAACTTTGGCATTATTTTGCAAACCTAATCAAGTTCGCGAAAAACTAATCGAATTTGTAGAACTGAAGTATATGAACGCAGATATTGTATTTGCTAATATTAAGGATTTTGTCCCTAATCTAAAAATGTGTGCGACTTGGTTTCGACGAATGTGCTACAATGACTGGCAAAATTGGTGGTCCACAGAATATCTTAAAACAATCATTTGGAAAAAGTTTGTATTCTCACTGCACAAATCACAGTCTAAGTTTGGTCATCAGTGATTTGAAAACCGTTCCCGAAATCCGAAACATTGCTTCAACAACGAGCGACATTAGTAACTTTTTCAAAGAATCGGGTATTCGAAGATAAGATGTACCAAATGTTCACTCATCTTTTGAAACATGGTGTTTAGAAAATGTGGAAGCAGAACCCATTTCAAAAAATATTTAATAGAAAAAGTTTTTGTATTGGAATAAATAATCGTGAAAAGTAATTGCTTCCACGAGAATGAAATCATATCAGTTATACAGTCCTGATTGTAAGAGCGTGTTTGTTAATTTTCTTTACAATAATTGTGACAAATTTCTAATTTTTGATTTCTCAACGATTTTGGTAAAAAGAAGAATGAATCTTTTAATCTCATAGTGTTGAAATGAGAATATGTGGGGTTTTGAACTTGTTACTTTCTGATCTTGTTACTTTGAAAAATCATAAAATTAGAACAAATCCTCCATTTACAACTGTACTTGTGTTATCATCCAGTCATTTTTTTCCTTATATTTATTCTTTGATATCCTCGATTATTCAAAGATTTCTTGAATAAAATCATTGGATCTGAACACGCTGCATCCAAACAGTAAAAACGAGTTTCGTCCATATGAAAGCTAAAATCGACGAGTAAAGAACAGAAGATTTTGTTTGCGCATAAGGAAAACCCCAATTTTAGCAAACAATAAGCAGGCGATTTTGGTTGAAATGTCATGCACAACGACCAGAGAGCATTATTAGTTCAGCAATCTGAGAAGGGCTAAGATATGGCTAAGAACAATGATGACTGAATCTTGTATGAATTGTAATTAGAACTCTTTTTAAACATAACCATTTTAATGCAGCATTTCTTTAAAGAATTATGTATGCTGAGTAGACGGTTAGTCTATGAAAGAAAAGCGGAATTAAAAATCTCATTTTGGATGAGTTTGCTAAACCAACGAAAACTTGTAATTATTTAGTGTGTAAATATAATATGCTTATATACGTGTTTAAAAATAAAATTTTTGAATGCGTTGCGAAACTTTACGGGTCATATTTTATGAATATGTATAGGGTTGTCAGTATAGTCATGACGTATTTTTACAATACTATTACAAAAATTAAATTAAAAAAAAAATTCTCTGTGATATTTAGGTCCCCTTCCACTTTGTCAGTAGCTGGCTTTGCCCTTTACCCTATACATATAGGGTAAAAGGGTAGACTTATGCAAATGTTAGTAACAGGCATAAGGAGGCGTAGTAGAAGATGAGTCGATGAAGTTAAGTATGAGACTACAAGAGATAGATACTTCTATTTTAGATATTTCGACTCTCCTTTTCCCTCTTCAGATGCCCTCATACAAACCTGACCCCCACTTAAATAATTTTGTATGAAAACTTTTTTTTCTGTTAATTAACCTCGAAACGCCAAATTTGGTAAGACTTGCATAAATTTGCATTAAAAATATCCTACATATGTTCAGATAGGACCACTATAGAATACATCCTTATACAAATCTATGGTTTAAATAAAGAGCTTTAGTCAATGTGCAGGGTATCTTGAATCGACCACCTTTGACTGCAACGTTCTTTCTTGTTTTGCCTGTAGACAGCATACACAAACACACACGCAGTTCTTTGCTAGCCCAGCAATAATTACTCAAACAATTTCCTTGTCCTTCGTTATGTTTCTATATATACCGAATATATATACCGAAATATATATACCGAACGCAATAAAAATGTCCTATGTATTGATGTCTACACTTCCAATTGAAACTTTTAGGTACCCCTGCTCTACTATGCATTATAGTTTTCTAACTTTTTTTGCACCGCCTTAAAGTATCAAGTTTCCATACCAAGTTTTAAATCGATATATTCAATATTGAGGAACTAATTTGCGATGTTGTAACAATACTTTCTGTAACCATAATCATCACATTTATGAAGATGAAGCTCCCAGAAACCTGTTCAAATTAATATTTGTATTATGTTACTATTATTATTTTATTTTTTAATTTAAGCAATCCTTTTAAAATTGGTTTTAAATCGAAAAAAAGTTTTTAAATTGCTTATACTTGTATATACAATACATAGGTGCATAGTTCCAATAGTTAAAATGGGCTACTTCGATAATTGTGTGAAAGTATTGAAGCTTTGGTGCCACCAAAGCTAACGAATTTTCATTTTAAATTTAAGCAGCCTTGAAATTTTACCTAAAACAAACTTAAAACTTGTTTTAAAATTGTGTATACTATATAAAGAAATATAACTTCAATAGTTAAGATCGGACTACTTTCAATTTATGTATGTAGATATTTAAGCTTTGGTACCACCAAAGCTATTATATTTTCCTGTGTTCTTATCCTCTTCACAAATGGTTTTTGAGACATTGATCTAAAGTTTTCTGTATATAGGTGTGCTTCGATTTCACTTTTTATTTTTGAAGCTTACTTTAAAACTAGCCATATTTCTAGTGAAATTTACATAAAACTCAAGGAAATCAAAACAATTTTATTTTTTACTGAGATCACAAAGCGCGCAATGAAAGATTTTCTACATGCATAAGATGATCGCTAATGAATATGAGAATTCTACTCCCATTAAAAGGAATAATACAAACGCATCTTAAAACTTATATAATGTATCGATTTGGGTTTATAATTTCAGTAACACTTATTATATGAGTTTTTTTTTCGAATTTTTATTTCATTTCTCAAAAAATTATTAAAACGTGTACTCATACAATTAATTTTTACAGATTCTATTAAAAATAAATCAGGTAGATCGCATGAAAATAGAGATTTTGTTTTATTTTCAGAATAACATCATAGTTTATTATTATTACGCAGTAGGCTATTATATTTAAATGTAACAAAATAAATGCAAAATGCAAGGCGTAGTAATAGTGGTAATGTGTCATTCCATCTCTCATGTTAATGCGGTTTGGACAAGACTATTTCATGTCATGTTATTTATGCAAGACATGCCAATGAAACAATAGTAACACTCATTGAAACGCATGGCAATGTTTCACCACTTGGACATAAAAATTATGAAGTTTGTTGATCACTGAAAGAACAAATGTTTTTTCTAAGATTTTGGATTTTGATTCCTTTGTATCAAATATGAAGTTCTGAATCATCCTGTTTTAATAGAATCCGACTCTGTCTCAAAATAAATTCGATGAGGACCATTAATAATATAGATGGGACTAACATCTATACAAGTGTGAAGAATATTTAAGCTTTGGTACCGCCAGAGCAAAAAATTTTTTAAATAATTTTTTTATCTGGAATTTTTTTTTAAATATTTGTGTATTATATATATTTTCGCGATTTTCGATCCGCTACATAAAAGTTTATTTTTATTATAGTAATATTTAATGTTTTACTTTTCGTATATAGGTATATAAGAAAATAGATTTAAAAAGATATTTAAAAAATGTATGGTCGTCGGATATTTTTAAGTTGTAAGTACATATATATTATATAAGTTAATATAATCTAGTTACTTTATATTCGTGTTATATTGATTGTTTCAGTTGTTTCTCTTCGCAGCAGCTGCTTAGTGTCATTTTCGATTTCGATTGGTGATATCCCTGAGCTGCGATCGTTCAGATATGAAGTATCCTCTTCAACAATTTTTTCGAGTAGAATATCACCCGAATTATTCAATCCAATAGGCCCGTTAGCGACGTTTTCCACTCCTATGCCACTATTGACGATAGCGACGTCCGATGTAGCCGAACCGTTTCGTATGTTCTTTTGAAGAGCAACCACTTTTCGGGCATGACGTGTTGTTAGCACTCCAGTTTCAACATCCCTCTCCAGACGATGACCTATGACAGTTAACATAATTACATCGCAAATATGTACATTTTTGTTTGTCTTTGTACCTGAACGGGACCTTGTCAGCTGGTGTTGTACATAGTCCTCAAGGTCTTCTTCCTCCTTACGACTTATCAGACAGTTTAATACCAGTAGAAATAATCCTAAGCCCAGGGAGAAAAGCCCTGTGCAAGTCACTTCATTCCACCATGAACTGGAGCCTTAAAAAGAACCATACGAATTAATAAAAAAATTTCAAAATGAACAGGACTATTTTTTAGAGCTTACTAAACACATTCCAAGACATCGTTTCATCAGGAATAATGCCAGCTCCGCACAAAAAGACACCAAAAACGATGAAAACAATGCCTATGTGTAGCATGCCAATACTAGTAACCACCTGACTATCTAGCCGTCCCGGTTTAGCTGCATGGTGCGCATGGTATTTACGGCGTATTGAACCACTAGGCGAGTGAAAAGTTTCACCACTTTCAGAACTCTGCGTACTGTAACGTCTTTCACGCACCCTTTTCTGCTCATCGCGACGTTTTCTCTGGCGCTTAATCGCCATGGCCGAATGTATTCCAACTGAGTGCATTGTTGATCTGAAATCAAATAAATTCTTATCATAGACACTAATCATCACCTATTACAAATGTATATAAAAACTCGGTAGAGTTTATGAAATATAATGTTAATCACATAAAAAAAAATGTGTGATCTTTACAATCAATTCCATTGACATATTACAAATTCCAACAATACAAATAAAAAACAAAAACCTTTCGAGACAGAAATAATATCAGAAGTTTTCTGAGTTGCAGGTAGGCTTTCGTCATTTGGCTATTACCCCGTCATGATGTTTTTTTATTTGATATCAGTATTTTAATAGAGATGATGAGTACCTTCTATAAGGCTCCTCACATAAACTATAGATTTATGTGGGGCTATATTATTTAGTGGTCCGTTGTGAACATATACAGAACATTGCAAAAGAATTGATGATAAATTACAATGAAACAAGAAAAAACTTTAACTTCATTTGAACCGAAGCTCTAATACCATTCACATGAAAATTTAAATTGTAATGTAAAACATAAACGTGGCACAGTGGCCTTTTCCGAATTTTAGGTAGCATAAATCAATGCTTCTGATCGAATAAAGAATATCGATATGAAGAAAGATTTTTTATATAAAGCCATGCCCATTGTTAGTAACTACCTTATAAAACAACACTAATTTTAGGAATGTAAGAAATAATTCATGCAAGTGTTAAATTGGTGAATAGAGCAAGTGTAAAGACGAAAACTAGTAAGATATTAAAACCACTGTACGATTAATATGGATGTTACATATTACGAGTTGTTTCAATATTTTTTAGATAGTAATAGTAACAGTAAAGAAACATAAATAAATTTGTACAAATGTACGAACGCGCAATTGATTTCGATTTAAAATATTTGTATTTTTGTATCTATATATATATATATATATATATATATATATATATATATATATATATATATATATATATATATATATATATATATATATATATATATATATATATATATATATATATATATATATATATATATATATATATATATATATATATATATATATATATATATATATATATATATATATATATATATATATATATATATATATATATATATATAGAGAGAGAGAGAGAGAGATATATATATATATATATATATATATATATATATATATATATATACTCTCTCTCTCTCTCTCTCTCTCTCTCTCTCTCTCTCTCTCTCTCTCTCTCTCTCTCTCTCTCTCTCTCTCTCTCTCTCTCTCTCTCTCTCTCTCTCTCTCTCTCTCTCTCTCTCTCTCTCTCTCTCTCTCTCTCTCTCTCTCTCTCTCTCTCTCTCTCTCTCTCTCTCTCTCTCTCTCTCTCTCTCTCTCTCTCTCTCTCTCTCTCTCTCTCTCTCTCTCTCTCTCTCTCTCTCTCTCTCTCTCTCTCTCTCTCTCTCTCTCTCTCTCTCTCTCTCTCTCTCTCTCTCTCTCTCTCTCTCTCTCTCTCTCTCTCTCTCTCTCTCTCTCTCTCTCTCTCTCTCTCTCTCTCTCTCTCTCTCTCTCTCTCTCTCTCTCTCTCTCTCTCTCTCTCTCTCTCTCTCTCTCTCTCTCTCTCTCTCTCTCTCTCTCTCTCTCTTCTCTCTCTCTCTCTCTCTCTCTCTCTCTCTCTCTCTCTCTCTCTCTCTCTCTCTCTCTCTCTCTCTCTCTCTCTCTCTCTCTCTCTCTCTCTCTCTCTCTCTCTCTCTCTCTCTCTCTCAAAAAAAAAAAAAAAAAAAAAAATATATATATATATATATATATATATATATATATATATATATATATATATATATATATATATATATATATATATATATATATATATATATATATATATATATATATCAAGTATCAAGTTTCCATACCAAGTTTTAAATCGATATATTCAATATTGAGCCGAGACCTGCTCCCTGGTTCTGCTCTGTTTGTGAGAGGGAGATTTTCAGGAATGCAACCTCGGTCCAGTGTTCTAGATGTGGCAGAGGGATCTTGTTCGGGCCTCCAATCTCATAGAGACTGGACAGAGCAATTTATTGCTAGCTGCTGCTTAAGTAACTGTAATTATGTTACCAATGATAGCACAGCTGTTGTACATACATCTCAACTGCAACAACCTCCTCCTCGCAAGCAACTGCCGTTGCAAGCTGGGTATGCTCCGTTTGTGGCAATCAGATACATCGCAATATTTTATCTGTGCGATATAACGGCTGTCACAATTGGTGTCATATGAGGAGGTGCACTGAGCTTAGATCTCATAGAGATTGGAGTGCAGGCTTCTTTGCGTCGTGTTGTCTACCTGCGCATAGTAATATGCTTGTCATGTAGCCGTCATGTAGCTCCTGTAGTTCTACGCAGTCTAGGCCAATTCTTCCGCCGCCCCGTCAACAAATTATGCGTGCTCGCAGTCCATTAGTTGAGCAGAGATTGTGAGATTGTGGACTACATGGTGCGTCATGACGTCTTAATTGCAGCAGTGCAAGAGTGCAAGCTCACAGACTCATGTCGGCTGGCATCTGTTGCTGACTTTAATATAGTCAGGCAGGACAGTGACAGAAACAGTGGAGGAGGACTGGCATTCATCGTTCATCGAACAGTGAATTTCAGACCTTTTTCACTGCCTTTTGTTGGTCAACAGAATTCATTTCTGGAGACACAATGTCTGGCTGTAAAGTCCGGAGACGTCGAGATTGAGTTTGTGAATTTATATCTTCCACCAGGCAACAGCTGCGTCCCTGGGTATAATCCGATTTTGAGCCATGTCCTGCAAGGGGATCACAGAGTTATTCTCGGTGATTTCAATGCACACCATGAGATGTGGTTCTCGGAATTAGGTAATGACCTTAGGGGTATTAGTATAGCGGACCAGATAGATAGCTCTCCTTTTTGTATGATCAATGAGGATTGTACAACCAGGATGAGTACTACCACATCCAGCTCCCCTGATTTAACTGTCGTCAGTGAATCGCTTATTCCATACTCTGAGTGGTAGATTTATATAGCGTTGGGCTCGGACCATATCCCTATTGTGATTAGCATTACTCGTTCTGAAGATTTTGTTGAATCGGATCGTCGAGTCTTTGTGAACTACAATAGGGCTGACTGGAATGAGTATTGATCAATCAATCAGCGGTCTTTTGCCTCCCAATGATGTTAAGGTAGGTGAAAGAATTCTTAGAGACGCGATCACTAAGGCTGCAAAGAGGCATATTCCTGCTGGCAGGTTTCCTAATATTAGGCCAGCCTTTCCAGCGGAAGCAGCACGCTTAGCGACCTTGCGTGATCAAATTCGTGCCAATGATCCGGGTGATAGTCGTATTGCCTTGTTGTCTCGCAATGTGAACAATCTTGTTGCGGAACATAGGAAGGCAAAATGGCTAGAGCACTTGGATAATTGTGACTCGGGTTCGCGAAGTCTGTGGAACACCATTAAAAAGATATCTGGTGTACCGCAGAATAGAGCTCTTCCTTCTGTCACATTTGATGGAGTGCAAATAGGATCGTCAAAAAAGTGTGCCACCTATTTCTGCAGACAGTTCGTGCAACACCCTTCTCAGCAGAATAGGTTAAATCGTAAATCCATACGTCATATTAGAAGGAAAAAAGGACATGAAGATTTGGTGGATTTTACATGTGAGGAGGTTGTTGCTGCTATAGGGAAAGCAAAATCATCCAAGGCACTCGGCCCAGACGGCATTTCAATGCTGATGCTGAAGCACCTTGGGCCTATAGCGGTATAATATCTCACGCACGTGTTAAACTTATCCATTTCCCAGTTAAATGTCCCTGATGTATGGAAGGTAGCAAGGATTGTACCTCCCTTAAAACCTGGCAGTGAAGCTGATCTTGGTTCCTCTTATAGGCCCATATCGCTTCTTTCATCTGTAGTGAAAGTTCTTGAGTCATTATTACTTCCTTCAATGACACAACACTGCCTTCTAGCAGATCATCAGCACGGTTCTAGGAAAGGTCGTGGTACGATTTCAGCATTAAGCGAAATCACTACTTTTATAGCTGATAGACTTAATAAGCCGAGACCATGCGAACGTACAGTGATGGTGGCTCTAGACTTGAACAAGGCATTTAACACAGTTGATCATGCAATCATGTTTCAAGACATGGACTCCACCTCACTACCCGATAAAACGAAACGCTGGCTATTGAACTATCTTAATGGTAGAAGGGCATATGTTGAGTTCAGGGGCGTGAGGTCGGGTTATCGTAAGTTAAAGATAGGTGTTCCGCAGGGTGGGGTTCTCTCTCTTCTTCTGTTCAACCTTTATTTGGCAAAGATGCCACTTCTCCTCCCCATATAAAACTAGAGACCTACGCAGATGATTGTTCTGTTTTATCATCGGGTGTGAATGTAGATGATATCTGTGCGAGAATTAACATTTATTTGGATAATTTATTAAATTTTTTCAATGCTCGCAACCTTAGGCTTTCAACTCATAAGTCATCTGCTTCCATTTTCACTTAATGGACTAAGGAGGTGAGAATGGAACTAGATGTCTTTGTTGGAGGTCTAAGGGTTCCTACTGTCCAGTACCCGATGATATTGGGAACTACATTTGACCCATTGCTTAGATTCTCGGCTCATGCCACCAAGACAAATAACCGTCTTAAGTCGAGAAACAAAGTGTTGAAAGCGCTTGCCGGATCTTCTTGGGGTAAGGAGAAGGAGACTATATTAACAACTTATAAAGCTATTGGACGTTCTGTCCTAAATTATGCTGTTCCTGTATGGACTCCTTTCCTGAGTAAGACTCAAAAGCCTGCAAAGAAGTCAGAATAGAGCGCTGAGGACTGCCACTGGTTGATGATACTTCCTGTTCATCAACATAATGAGCTGCTTTCGAAGCAGTTCTTGTTGGGTGCGTACAGAGGTGATCATCGCTGTGCAATGTCAGTGGTACCCTCACTACATCAGCGCCTACCCGAATGAGATCGGATATCAGGATATATAAGTCGAGCATAAATCGCTTTATCACTGATAGCAATATAGGGGAGTATGAGTATACTTCCGGAAGAGCCCAATTGCAAAAATATGCAACTGAACATGCAATTCGCTCGTTTAGGGACAATATTATATTAGGTGGAAGACCTCCGCCTATTCATGAGAGCGAAAAACATCTCTCTCGTAGCACCAGGACGAAACTTACACAGTTAAGATCCGGTTGGAGCGTTATGCTGGAGTGCTACAGGGAAAGAATTGGGATAAGTAATACTAATTGCTGCCCTGATTGCGGTCAATCACCGCATGATACTATTCATTGATTCAATTGCCCGTCCCATCCAACACAATTGAGCCCTTTAGACCTCTGGTTACGACCAGATGATGTTGCTTTTTTCCTAGAGCTTGACACCTGAGGTTTGCATTTCGGTTTTTCTTTCTCTTACTTTCACAAATATTGCTTTGCACCACTACATTTCATTTCATATATAATAAATTGTGTATATATAATTTCCTGATACAGCTCACAAGAAGCTCACAGCAGTATTGTTGTAAATTTGGCTTTCGCTTGTTTTGTTTCTCTTTATATTCTGCTTTGCAGCTGCCTATACAGTTAGTTATTCGTCTAGTGATGGACATGCTGCCGCTTACACTTCGCTTGTCGTTGACCAAATATTCTCCCCCCTTTGATGATGGTAGCCGACATCATCAAATACATCTTCTCTTTACGTTTCTTCCCCTCTTGCAGGCGTGGACAGTTACCTGTAAATACTCAAAACGCTGGAAAGATAAAGTACAATTTTACATCACTGTGCAATGTCAGTGTCGTCATCAATTTGATTCATTTGCAAAGGCAGTGGACACAACTTTGCAATAGGTCGCTTAACAATCCCATTTATTGTTTTTAAAGTTACAACGCGAACTAAACCATCAGCTCCAACATGCGTTTGTGTAATCCGTCCAAGTGCCCAACGATTTGATGGTACCCGCTCATCCTTGATTATTACTAAGTCTCCTACACACACAAGCCTCCAAAATGTGGTACAGACGGTGGGTTAAAACGCCAGGTTGTTGCTTTATCTATCAAGTAAGGTACAATAGATTTCGTAATATATGATTGATACGCTAATTTATCTGCTTGTTTTTTTTTATTTGCACCGACAAAATTTGTTCCACAATCGCTGTATATTTCGTGGCATAGGCCACTCCTTCCTATAAAACGATTTAATGCGGCGATAAACGCATCTGAGATTAAGTTTCCCACTGGCTCCAAATGTACAGCCATCGTGACTAAGCACACAAAAATAGCAATGTACCCTTTAAGAGTAGTTCGTCCTCTGCCTTTAGAAAGTGCTATGTTGATAGGTCCAGCGTAGACAAATAGATTCCATTTATCAGCACCTCCTCGAATCCAGACCAGCACTATCATTGAATCTGAGCACAAAAAAGTTTCAGAAAATATTACATTGATTCTTAAGTGTTGCCTTAAATACTTAAAGATTTTTACAGGTACCACCGCAGCACATAGCTCTGCTCTTGGTATGGTTAGTTGCGGTTTGACTGGTACGACTTTGCATTTTGATAACAGCAACTCGCAATGGTAAGTATGTTCACCAGTTGGCATACGAAGGTATGCCGTTGCGCCGTAAGCAAGCGCAGACGAATCACAAAAAATATGCATCTGACCATTCCTTTTGAACGTTAGTCGGTACATTTTCCATTTTCCTTCCACAAATATTGCATTATAATTTTTGCCGTAATACCAACATGACTCAACCATCCAATAGGGTCAAACAGCCGAGCAATGGTTGACAATATTGTTCGTTTTGTCGGTGTACGTGCTGGTATATCAAAATTCACTTTAAATCGAAATCAATTACGCATTCGTATATTTGTACAAATTCATTTATGTATTGTAACCCACCAATCAAGGGAACCTCAACGCCGCCACTGGTGGAAATCATTCCGTGAGCCGCTTCATATTTATTTGGCAGTTTGGGGCTCCGATGCGTCGCAGCCGTTCATCCAACATTTTTTGGTGCCTCCTGTGAGGAACATGTCGCTTTGATCGGACTGGAGTTGGAAATCGTCGAGTGGACTTGTGCAAATTTGGAGTGGGTCAAATCGGAATAAGTTCTTACCTAACCTCAATTCGTAAGGTGAGTGCAATTTGACATTATTGTATGCATGAAGTGTTAATTCGAAATGGCCAAGAACATTGAACAAATTATCGCTGAGAAAACTTCGCTTCTCAATGCTGTGCAGAAAACACGCCGCAAATATAAACATGATGATACGCGTCGTTCTGTAGAGCATCTTGAGGCCAGGCTTGATTCTTTAGCTGGTATGCATGCTGAGTTTCAGGATAACCATCGTGAGCTTATGCGCGCAGCGTCTTCTAAAGAGGTCAAGGTGAAATACGTCGATAGAGACATTGAGGGCTCATTCGAAGAATCGTATGTTGACGCGGTAGCAGAAATTCGCTCAATGTTTCGGGAACATAGCCAACAGCATCATCCTGCATCGTCAACAGCATTGGGACAAACAGCGTTAGCCCAAGCAATGCAGCCCACGGAAGAAGATGTAAAGCTCCAAACAGTAAAATTGCCTGTTTTTAGCGGCAAATTTATTGACTGGCCAATAGAAATATTTTTAGCGCGCTTGCATAATTGGACCCGGTTAACAGACCTCCATAGGTTTCACTATCTCAAAGATTCTCCCTCCGAAGATGCGGCTAAAGATATTCAACATTTGACTTTGATAGAATCAAATTATAAAGTCGCATGGAAGATGCTAAAAAATTTGTACGACAACAAACGAATTTTATTTCAGCATTATATGGATATATTTGAACAACACCCATCAGTTCAGCACGGCGATATTGCATCGCTGAAGCAATTCATACAAACTTGTCGTTCTTGCGTTAGCTCTTTGGAGAAGGTTGGCGTTGATCTCATATATCAAAATCAGGTCTTGGTTTATTATATGGTTTAAAAGTTGCCTGGACAGCTCCGATTAGAATGGGAACGATCGTTTTATCCACGCAAAATGTACCAACAATTGAAGAATGTGTACATTCCTCGATGCCCAAACCAGAATAATGAGTACGTCATCGTCCTGCGGTAGTTTTGCGGCATCGAATAAAGAACGCAAGGATACACAGAATGGAGCTTCTGGTTCACGCGGAGATGTCAAATCTTTATTTGTGGCCAAAAAGGAGGGCATGGGTGCGGTATGTGGCAAAGAAGAGCATCCCGTGCTAGATTGCAAGGTTTTTATCGACATGACTGTACCAGATAGAAAGGCGGTGATTTTGAAACATCGGCTATGTTTTAATTGCTTGAGTATTAAACACATAGTTTCAAAATGCACTAGTAAACGAAATTGTGCGAAGTGTGCTGAACGAAATCACACACTAAATCATATGGAGCGGGGGCGCAGTACCACAGATACGCGTACCAATGGTATTCAGAGTGATCGCGCTCAACATGTATCAGCAAATGCGATAAATGGTTCACAACGTGTTTTTTCTATGTCAAAGTATGAGGTGTTGCTGCCCACGGTAGTAGTCACTATTGAGGCAATGGATGGTTATTTTTTGCAGTTTCGAGCATTTCTAGAGCAGGGTTCACAAGCATCTTTTATAACAGAGAGCGCAGCGCAACAACTACGTCTTCCAAGGCAAAAGACATATATCAAAATCAACGGCTTGGCGAATGCTAGAATCACTGAGGCCTCGACTGCAATTGCACTCAAATTTGGATCGGTATATGACAAGCAGGTAAAACTTAACGTAAATGCTTATGTTTTGCCAGAATACAAAATTGGGATATATAGTATCGGGCAAATTTAGAGAAGGAATATCAACAATATCGGCACATACGGTAAAAATTGAGCGAGACGACGCGTCCCAAAATCTCAACGACTTGCTACGCAAATTTTGGGAGTTGGAACAATTCGACGAAAAATCAGCCGATATGTCGCATGAAGACAAATGGTGTGAGGATTTCTTTGTCAACACGCATCGTCGTCTAGATTCCGGAAAGTCTCTTGTGCGACTACCATTTCTAAAATATTTGGATGAAACAAAGGTAATTGGTTCATCGTATCGTCCGGCGTTGAAACGCTTATGTCATCTAAATCGGCGTTTAAGTGCTAACGCAGAACTAAAAAACGTATACTCCGCCGCTATAAACGAATACTTAGCTCTGGGACAAATGAAATCAGTCAAACCTGAAAATTGTACCAATGTATTCTACGGATCATTGGGGGGAGTCACACATTGCTGTCTGCCACATCACCCTGTCATTAAAGAGTCTTCATCTACGACTAAAATTCGTGTTGTATTCGATGGTTCGATGAAGACAACTAATGGTAAATCATTGAATGATATTTTAGCTACAGGTCCTAAGCTTCACGTCGATTTGCCTGGCGTGTTGATTAACTGGCGCGCGCTCAAATTTGTGTTTATTGATGTACACGAGGCAGATGCACAGTATCAGCGTATACTGTGGAAGTCGAATGAAAATGGAAATATAGACAAATATTACTGTTCAACTGTTATGTTTGGTACTAGTTCTGCACCATTTCTAGCCATTCGGCTTTTACAGCAGCTGGCAAAAGATGAAGCACGGAACTTTCCGCTAGCTGTTAATGTGAAACACCAAATGTATGTAGACGACATATTATCCGGAAGTAATACTGTCATTGAAGCAGAGGAAATACAAAATCAAGTCATTATAATGTCATTATAATATAAGTTTGAGCTGCGCAAATGGGCCAGCAATTGTCAAGAACTTGTAAAAAATGTCCCATTAGAGCATCGCGAATCAACGACTTTGCTGCAATTTGATGCAACTGAAGCTATACGTACACTGGGTTAGTACTGGAACCCTGGCGAAGATGAGTTTCGTTTTCAAGTGAATTTTGATATACCAGCAGACCAGCAGATACCCCGACAAAACGAACAATATTGTCAATCATTGCTCGGCTATTTAACCCTATTGGATGGTTGAGTCCAGTTGTTATTACGGCAAAGATTATAATGCAACGTTTGTGGAAGGCTAGGTTGGAATGGGACGACCATGTACCGACTGACTTTCAAAAGGAATGGTCAAAATTTATATATATATGAACAAAGAAAAGTATGCGCACGCAGATTTAAAATAATTTGCAACAGTTATCATTAAGTACATAAAAAGAATATATTGCAAAAAACTATTCTTCGAAATAACAGTAATAAAAGCACTTATGCCTACAGTATTGTTGTAAATTTGGCTTTCGCTTGTTTTGTTTCTCTTTATATTCTGCTTTGCAGCTGCCTATACAGTTGGTTATTCGTTTAGTGATGTACATGCTGACGTTTACTCTTCTACTCCATTTAATGACGTCATAATTGCCGCTTACACTTCGCTTTTCGTAGACCAAACATGGGCTGAAGAAAATCGGTTACGAAATAGATTCATAGCTAAGCAACTAACTTGTCTACAAAACAGTATATTATCTTTTAATATGCCATAGACTAAACCATCTACTTCAAATTCATCGAGCGGCAGACGTGAAGTTTCAATCGATGAATGCTCGACATATAACAAGAAGGAGAATATCTCAACACAATTTCTGTCAACAGTTTTATCAATAAAATACAACGAAAGCCAGGAAATGGTTAAAGAGAGTAGAACCGCATCTGTATTGGAGACAAGCCCTAACAGACTTCGACGAATTCCAGAAAGCATCCCTACACCATCGGATACAAAATCCTATTGTATATTAAATATAATAATGAAGACGCCCTGTCACTGTTTCTGGATTTGGGGTTTTCCAAAGAAAAATGTATGATATTAAGTAATTCTTTAAAAGCAAGGAACGTAGACATTCTTCATAGTTGTTTTAACATTACTAGAGCCAAAAAACCAACTGTTCTACATATTTGTTAGATAACACATGTATTAACTAAAGTATAGCTTCAGGATAAGGTGGCCCACACTGCAACGCGATTAATGGAAACAAAAAGCACAGAAGCAGACACTACTAACAAATGCGACATATACTCGGGACAAAATGCATTATAAAAAAAAAAAAAAATGACAACATCCACTAGTGAGATTCCGAATAATGTAAATATGTTCATGGTGTCAATTGTTCCATTGAGGTTAAAGTGCCATTTAACAGAATATTGGAGAAATCAACGTCCATCTTCAACTGACTTTTGCAGACTAGTAATGTTTCAATATGCTAAAAATTCCCGAACTCATCACTAGCACTATTAATAGCATTAAAAGCAAATGAATTTTACATAAAAAACAAATTATTCTTTTTAACAATGACACAGAAAAATTTCCAAAACTTCAATTGCTTATGACATTGGAGGATCCAAGGAGGGTGGACTGGGAAACACCCCTCCAATAGAATTTTGTGCAGTAGAAAAATTTTTGTTCGCTTCATTTTATAGGATAGAATTATAGGATTTTGTTATTTTAGTAAAGTTCAACCACATTAGGCAATCAATAAACATTTCATACCCCCTTTATGAACACCAATTCGCCTATATGAAGGGTAAATCAACGGTAGGCGCACTTCACAATCTTCACAAGTAGCGCTAGGTGCTTTTCTTGATGTTGAGGGGGCTTTTGATAATACGGGCTATGGCTCCATCACTCGAGCACTTGCGCATTGTCTGGGTTGAAGCCATGTTAAATCAACGTGACATGTATTTTTCTCTTGGTAATGTGACTGTCAGTATTAGGGCGATCAAGGGGTGTCCTCCACTTCTTTGGTCCCTAGTGATAGACGAACTTCTAATCGATCTCAGTTCACAAGGGTACAACGTCATTGGATATGCTGATGACCTGGCGATTTTGGTCTCAGGGAGATTTATTTCTTTAAAATCTGTTTATTTAAAATTGCAACTACATATATAAAACAGTCGCTTAATATATTGTTAAATAAACTTTTTGTGTTCAACTGGATAAGTATGACTCAATCCAAGTAAAAAGAGACGGAGGAAACCCTTGTAACGATCCGGCGTTCCCAGGCGTTCGTCACAGGAATTTGTGTTATTCAGTTACCATTGGCGATGATATTTTCCAGGTTACAAAAAAACGTACTTTCCTTTGAAAAAAATCATTTAAGTTTTATTCATTTATTCTTATTGTCTATATACATTTTTTTTCTCCATTTTATTTGCATCTGTCATTCCGATATTTAACAATTTTTATATATATAGACTTAAAAAAATGAGCACAATAAGAATCTTGGAGAGGAAGCTACCAATACAATTTACAAAATTAATAAATTATGTTGTTGTTTTATCTTTGTTTATATTGCCACTGCAAGTATTGTATGCCTGAACCTCATCATCCTCCGAGTTCCTTGTGATGGGTCTTTTAACGCTTTCGCTAGACAGTTTGGATGTTTTTCCAAACGTTTGAGGTACCTTTGGTTGTGACGTTGTATTTCTTGGTTCACAGTTAGTACCCTTAAATCGTGGTGTAGCTTATCGTTTGAGACATACCATGGTGCACTTGTGATAAGGCGCAACACTTTGTTTTGAAATCGCTGGCTAATAGAAACATTTGACTGCGATGCTAAAGCCCACAGTTGTATTCCGACTGTCCAAACTGGATTCAGAATTGATGAATAAATTAAAAGTTTGTTTTGTAACGAAAGCTGAGAGTTAGGTCCCAGTAACCAGTATAGTTTTGTTAATTTCAGTCCAAGTTGTTTACGCTTCGAGAATAAATGTTTCTGCCAAGTAAAGCGTCTATCCAGGTGTAGGTCTAAATATTTGGCACTTTGCTCTTGTGACAATTGCATATTATTAAGCATGACAGGAGGGCACTCGCTCCGATATAGCGTAAATGTTATTTGTACTGATTTGGCGGGGTTAACATTTAGTCTCCACTTTTGAAGACACGAAGAAACTTTGTCTAGTCCTTTTTGCAATTGCATTGATGCCATCCTTGGATTGGAGTGTGTCGGCATAATGACTGTATCGTCTGCAAATGTTGCAATGGAGGTATGTGCTGGAAGAGGTAGATCCGCCGTATAGAGTGTATACAAAAGGGGACCAAGGACACCTCCTTGTGGAACGCTCGTAAGGATTGCCTGCAACATATGGAAATTCTGCGTTGAATTTAACAACAAAGTGGCGACCGCATGTATACGATTTTATTAATTCGTAGTACGGGTATGGGAGCCACTTCTAAAGTTTATAAATAAGCCCGTCGTGCCATACCTTGTCGAAAGCTTGTGTGATGTCTAAAAATACCGTTGTATAATATTCTCGATTTTCCATCACGGTTCGTATAGTCAAAAAAACTCGATGACTTTGTTCAGGTGCGGCGTGTTTTTCTCTAAATCCGAACTGATGGTCGGAAATCAGTTTTTTTGACTGATAATTGGCTTCAATTTAGTCAATAGTAACGATTCAAAAACCTTACTTATTACAGGTAGGACACTAATGGGCCTATAAGAGGTAACTTCTTCTAGCGGTGTGCCTGGCTTACGGATAACAGTGATAACAGAATCCTTCCACTGAAGAGGAAAGTATCCAGTTCTTGAGATGCTGTTGAACAAATGGGTCATGAACTTAAATGCAATTTCCGGTAACTCCTGAAGTACCTTTGCAGCAATTAGTTCAAAGCCTGGAGCTTTCTTTGCTGAAAGTTTATGACAAGCATTTTTTACTTGTGATTCAGTGAATCGTGAATTAGAAACTGCGAGATCCTGTCGTCTACTTCATGTGTTGCATGTCGTAATCTTTAATTTTAATAAAATTCTTCCGAGTGAAGTGGGTCTCAGATATAAGCATTATATCTATACTGTGCTCTATTAAAAAAGACTTAACTTCGAGCATGTGTTGGTTGAGCCCATTGGTAGCGTGGAGGTGATTGCAAAATGTTTTTGTATGGCCGTATCTTGAGGCCGTACATTGAGGAATTTCTCGTTTTTACTTTGGTGGCTCGAACACTACTTTAGTATGGAATTTATATATATATAAATATATATATATAAATATATAATATATATATATATATATATAAATATATATATATATATATATATATATATATATATATATATATATATATATATATATATATATATATATATATATATATATATATATATATATATATATATATATATATATATATATATATATATATATATATATATATATATATATATATATATATATATATATATATATATATATAAATATATATATCTTTGTTGTTGTTCTCTGATTTTAGATTAACCCAGAACATTGATAATGGTAATTTCGATGTCCGCTGTTGCATATTGCTAATATTTACAACTTTATGGCCGAAGACCTCAATTTCAGCTTTGATATCTTCGACTGGTGTAGAGTGGTGCAGTCCTTTCAAAACCACATTAAAATTACGTTCCAATTTTAGTTTATATATATGGAACTCTATATACATGTATTTTAAGATTTTATGTGCTTGTTCTTAGTTCTAGGTTTTGTTTAACAACTCTTAGCTTAACTAGACTTTTATTTTCAACAGTTATTTTTAAGTGGCGGAACAGTGCTTGTGCGCTTGTATGTTGCAATGGTACCAATTTCCCGTGGAGACTGAATAAGTCGACCCACGTGAAATGTGCTACTTTTTAAGCAAATATGTTTCAGCAAAGTACTATATAATGACTCTGTACGTTTGACGGCCGAATCAAAGGCCTGTATATCAGGGCCACGAATCTGGGACACTAGATACAGTGCCCCAGGAGCTTGCATAATTATCAGGAATGATATTAACTACACTATACTTTCAGAATTTCTAACCCGGGACTGCGTACCGCTACTCACTGAGTTGGAAGAGAAGGGCAGAAGGAAGCGAGTAGTCCTAGCTTCAGCAAACTGCGCGGGAGAGCACGCATCACCTCCAGAGGAAATTGAACGCCTCGTGCAGTTCTACAATAAACGTGGACAACCTATCCTGGTAGGCTGCGATGCAAACGCACATAAGGAGGCCTGGGGAAGCGCAGACACCAATAACAGGGGTAAGTGTCTTCTGGAATTCCTTATAAGTAATCGCCTAACCTTTACAAGCAAGGGAGTGCATACCGACCTTTGATTACCAAGAATAGGCAAGCAGTTTTAGATGTAACATTCTGTAGCATGTCCATGGAAAATGACATAGAAACCCTAGAAAAACTGAATGGGCAAAGTATGCATCAGAATTAACAGATGCCATAGGTAGGCAGAATGGCAGAGTGCCTAGACACTCCCTGGAACTAGAGCAAATAGTAAATGACTTGAATGTAGGAATAATTCAGTCGTTTGAGAGTGTGTGTCCTATGATCAAAGATAGGCGTAAACGGGACGCCTCATGGTAGAACGAGCGCATACAGACTTAGGGTAAATGTAAGAAGCCTATATAATGAAGCTAGAAGAACGAATCTATGGGAGTCTAACAGCACAGAGCTCACCAGTTACAATAGAGATTACGAAATCCAAGCGCAGGAACTATAGAGTTTTCTGCGAGGGGATTGTATGCACTGCGTCGGCAGTTCGAATATTTCGGGCAATGGCCAAGACACAGAATGATGAGAACATCTCAGTCCATAGACCTTCCTTTACAGAAAGTGAGGAACAGAAAATACCATGGTGCACTTGTGATAAGGCGCAACACTTTGTTTTGAAATCGCTGGCTAATAGAAACATTTGACTGCGATGCTGAACACCACAGTTGTATTCCGAATGTCCAAACTGGTTTCAGAATTGTTGAATAAATTAAAAGTTTTTTTTGTAACGAAAGCTGAGAGTTAGGTCCCAGTAACCAGTATAGTTTTGTTAACTGCGGTCCAAGTGGTTTACGCTTCGAGAATAAATGTTTCTGCCAAGTTAAGCGTCTATCCAGGTGTAGGCCTAAATATTTGGCACCTTGCTCTTGTGGTAATTGCTTATTATTAAGCATGTCAGGAGGCACTCACTCCGACATAGCGTAAATGTTACTTGTTCTGATTTGGCGGAGTTAACATGTCTCGATGAGTTTGTTCATTTGTGGCGTGTTTTTCTCTAAATCCGAACTGATGGTCGGGAATCAGTTTTTTTTTCGACTGGTAATTGGCTTCAATTTAGTCAATAGTAACGATTCAAAAACCTTACTTATTACAGGTAGGAGACTAATAGGCCTATAAAAGATAACTTCTTCTAGCGGTTTGACTGGCTTAGGGATAACAGTGATAACAGAAACCTTCCACTGAAGAGGAAAGTATCCAGTTCTTGAGATGCTGTTGAACAAATGGGTCACGTACTTAAATCTAATTTCCGGTAGCTCCTGAAGTACCTTTGTAGTAATTAGATCAAAGCCTGGAGATTTCTTTGCTGAAAGTTTATGACAAGCATTTTTTACTTGTGATTCAGTGAATCGTGAATTAGAAACTGCGAGATTCTGTCGTCTACTTCATGTGTTGCATTCCTTTCGAGGGGTTTGAAGACTTTAGAAAGGTGCATGGCAAACGTAGAAGTCTTGTTCTTGTCTGTCTTTGCCCACTGACCGTTATACATCTTAAATGGGGGAACTCTTACAATGGGATGTTTTAGCTTTCGAGTAGCTTTCAAGAGAGAGAAATCTGTTGCTTTGGTCGCTGTTAGTCCTTGAATACTCTGAGTGACTTCAACATTTTTATTTTTTGGAACAACTTCTTGACTTCTCTAATAGCGCGATTCAGACATTTTCAACCTTCAGGGTGTTGTGTAAAAAGAAGGTTAAAGAAGAAGACTGCATTTTCTATTTCCTCGATGTTTTCTAATGGAACGTTGAAGACTAGCGTATCTTGAATGATACCTCTGAATACTCCCCAATTTGTGTTCTTTGTGTACAGTGTTGGATATTTTTCGCTTTTGTATATTGAACCAAATAGCCTTAGGCGAATGGTCTGAGCATAAATCAAGCATTGATTTAATCTCTAATTGGTTTCTAGCAATTCATTCAGTAATTCAAAAGTCAATACAATCTGGTGCTTTAAGTACGTCTGAAGGCAAATAAGTGGGCTCACCCGTAGAAGCGAAATCCATATTATTTTGTTGTAGAATATTATAGAGCTCTTCCTCTAGTTGTAATAAGTTTCGAACCCCAAGCCGTATGTTTAGCATTGTAATCGCCGCCTGCGAGAAATTTATTGTCTAAACTTTTAAAAAATGGTTAAAAATCATTATGTTTTAAAACATTTCACGGTGGGCAGTAGATTGAAGCAATAACTATAGTACCCGATGGAGAATATATTTCAATACTTGTTGACTGGATTTTTTCAGTACTATAAATGTCATGTAAGTTGTGACGAATGTTTTTCTTAATGATTATTGGAGTTCCTCCTCTTGCTGAACCAGAGGGACGGTTAGTGTTGTATATATCGTAATCTTTAATTTTAATAAAATTCTTCCGAGTGAAGTGGGTCTCAGATATAAGCATTATATCTAAATTATGCTCTATTAAAAAATACTTAACTTCGAGCATGTGTTGGTTGAGCCCAGTGGCAGTGTGGAGTGTGATTGCGAAATGTTTTTGTATGGCCGTATCTTTGGCTCGAACACTACTTTAGTACGAAGTATGGCAATTTATATCATATATCTCTTTGTTGTTGTTCTCTGATTTTAGATTAACCAAGAACATTGACAATGCTAATTTCGATATCCCCTGTTGCATATTGCTAATATTTACAACTTTATGGCCGAAGAGCTCAATTTCAGGTTTGATATCTTCGACTGGTGTAGAAAGGTGCAGCCCTTTCAAAACCACATTAAAATTACGTTCCGATTGTATGGAACTCTATATACATGTATTTTAAGATTTTATTTGCTTGTTCTACGTGCGATATTTTCTTAGTTCTAGGTTTTGTTTAACAACTCTTAGCTTGAGTAGACTTTTATTTTCAACGGTTATTTTTAAGTGGTGCGGAACAGTGATTGTGCGCTTGTATGTTGCAATGGTAATAATTTCCCGTGGAGACTGAATAAGTTCGACCCACGTGAAATGTGCTACTTTTTAAGCAAATGTGTTTTAGCTAAATAAGTTCAATCCACAGAAAATATATTGCCGATAGTATCAATTTCCCGTGGAGACTGAATAAGTTCGATCCGCGTGAAATGTGCCACCGTTGAGCCACCGTTGAGCTGTTGTCGCCTGTGTATGGGTTTGACGGGTGTGTGTTAGTGCGCATTCCGCCTTGCTTCTCTTGTTGTTGGGAGTTGTCGGCTGTCGTCCGATTGGCTGCTGACCCACACTCTTAGCTTCGGGCGCTCTGGCTCTCACCGCTTTGTCTCTTCCGTCGGTGTGTGTTGATATTCTCAACTGAAAGACTGTATTTATTGATGTTTTCTTTTCACTGTTCGAGTACCGTTTGCTGCAGCGTTCCGTTCAGTTTGTCTTTGTTGTTGTTTCTATACTCACTGGGGTTCATGGAAGTGATGCGATGTGGATCGGTAGGCAGTGTACCTGTGCTGTTTTACTGTCCCATATCGCATACACCTCAAGTCGACTCATATCTGCTTCCTGCTTTCATAGGACAGCACCCCTTTTCAAATGAGAGGGCCTCCAACAGGTGATCCCTGGTAACGTATTCTTCGGAATATGGAAAATTTGAGCGG
The DNA here is from genome assembly GCA_035044765.1 of Leucophenga montana. Taxonomy (NCBI): domain Eukaryota; kingdom Metazoa; phylum Arthropoda; class Insecta; order Diptera; family Drosophilidae; genus Leucophenga; species Leucophenga montana. The sequence goes on from JAWNNQ010001167.1 coordinate 71,939, forward strand.
CGTGTGACTCCCACACCCAACTTTCCTCTGATATCCAATCCTAACACTCCATCACCTCCTAGACCTAGGCACAGTCGCTACAATGCCTATAGGGCCAGATCAAGATGGCAAGCATACCGTGTCGGTCATCAGTTTGGCTGGGGGCCCTGTACAAAAATAGCTCAGTCGATAACGGTGCCTCTCCGATACCTGGTCGCCTCGGAGAGTAACTGTGACCTTATCTGTGTATGGCGGATCTCTGCACAGATGGACAACAAAAATATAAAATTACCGCGGGACTGCACCGCGACACAAGCTGCAATGCAGCTTGAAGAGCAGCGGTTGGATGAGGGTCGTCCAACATCGGGACGTGAACGTACACGTGCGCCGGCGGCTATTACAGGCAGACCGAGTCAAGCAAGACCAGGTACACAGCAGCGTCACTATGCTGAAAGGATAGCAGTGACAAACCGACCGAGAGCGGAAGGAGCAACGGCCATGACAACCTTTGCCGTGCGCTCCCAAGCTCGAGGTAAAAGTAATGGTACAGTTACCAAAACGTCACAGCATAGTAGGCCAGCTACGCTGGGTAAGAAGCCGCAACTATTACCACCAGGACAGCCAGGTTGTATGGATGACCCAAAGCGACGGGGACTAAGTGGAGCGGGCTTCAAGTGGTATATAAGGTACCTCGAGCCGGGACTGACGCCTGATAGGGCTCGGGAGAGAGCGCTGAGCCACAAGACTGTTGTGCAGCCACAACAGCCGGCCAGCAAGCGAGCGAGCAAGACGCTCCCCTCCCTCCCAGCGGCAGGAAACGTAGCAGGACGGATGCTACAAGTACAGTGGGTGACGACTTACCATGGACCTCAGCAGCGGCAGCCAAGAAAAGAAGCTCCGGCAGGAGACAGACCGTCGTGGAGGGCAGCCAACCTGCAGCCAGCTACGCCACAGTCGTCAAGTCCACGAAGTGCTATCTGAGGACTATCCTCAGATAATGCTCACGCCAGATGAGTAGCAGATATACTCCCAAAACTGAAGAAGATCATGATCAGTAGCCAGGCACTAGGTCATATCCCAACCCCTGAGAGAAGCACCAGAGTTGTCTTTTTCCCTACGGCGGGAAAAAGGATGCAACCCTACCCAAAGAATTTAGACCTAACAGCTTAACATCGTTTTTGCTAAAAACGATGGAGAAAGTGATAGACGAGCACATTCGAGGAACAGTGTTGCATCGGAGACCTTTACACCGATACCAACATGCATACAGGGCGGGAAAGTCGACTGACACCGTACTGTTGAACCTGACGGGAGCAATAAAGGCATCCCTAGAAAGGAAGGAGATCACCTTATGTGCTTTTCTGGACATTGAGGGAGCTTTTGACAATACAAGTCACGCGACAATATGTAACGCACTAGTAGATAGGGGAGTAGACCCAATCATAGTTAATTGGATGTAGAACTTAGCAATAAGGTCAAATATCTGGGGGTAACACTAGACAGTAAGCTCCTATGGAAAACACACATGGAAGAAACCATAAGAAACTGCACAAAGGCAATACTTGTGTGCAGGAAGCTGGCCGGTAAATATTGGGCGTGTAACTCGAAGAATATGCTGTAGCTCTATAACATGGTAGTGAAACCAATGCTACTGTATGGCATAAAATCGCTCAACTCCCTACAAAGACTAGCGTGTGTTTGCATCACAAGGGCAATGCGCACGTGCCCAACAGTGGCGTTGGAAACTATCCTGGATTTGACACCACTTCATCTGGAAATCGAACATAGAATAAAAGAAAGGCTCTTAAGACTGTCAGTCGATGGAGACAAAGCTACCTCGGAAATCTGTCAGAAACATGATCTCCATACATGGACGAAGGGTGCATCCTTAATGTCCATGCCTAGAGAGGAAATGACACAGAGGTATATATTCAATAGGAAATTTAACATCAAATGATCGGGAGACATACTTTATCGGAAGTAATACGCAAGGAGAAGGATACAGGAAAAGGAAAACACTGGGCTACAAGCCAAGGACTAAGACTAAGAATAAATCGAAAACTGTGCTTCAGTTAGATAGGAACCAACTAAGACATTTATATGTTTTGGGAATACATAACTCACCCGAATGCAGATTTTGTGACTATGAAGAGGAGACCCCTCTTCATGTCACAGTAGCTAGGTTCTAGGAAATCACATTATTAGAAACGAGCAAGTAAGTAGAGTGGTCCCTAGGAAATTACTAAGAGTCATTCAACATATATGCTTACGGCAGGTCATCGAACTCAGTAGGACAAACAGTAGACCTTTTAGGTCGCAGTACATATGCCCCATCATAAATAATAATACTCACATGCTGTTCTCGTTGTTGTCGTTTCCATGTACACCTGCTCTGTATCGCTGTTGTTGTTGTTTCTGTGTTCACATGTTGTTACTGTGTCCATATGAAGTTAGGAATTGCTGCACCGTGGGTTGATGGCACGCACAATGTAACTTTGTTTTAAACTGAGCATTGCTTGTTGTCCATAGTGATCATAATACAAGTGAGTATGCTTTCGTGGCTAAATATTAATGCTAGTTTGTGCGATGGTTGTAGCCATCGCCACACTTCCCCTGTTTTACGGCAGGAAAGAAAATGTCTTCCGTACTGTGAGCGCGATATCCAGTTGACCAGATTGTCGGAGGCGAACATATGTTCCCCTGACCTGGTAGTCCTCACTTAGCAATGGCCTTTCTCCGCGGGCCATTTGAAGTTGGTTGCTCTTCCCTGTCTTTGCCGACTCAATGCTTCCTTTATCGCTTGTTGTATGTTGTCCGGAAACTGGGTCTCGTTCACTATAGGTTTCAGCACAGCCTCAGCGGCACCTTCCTCCGTGTTTCGTGGATTTTTCGTTGAATGGGGTGTTTCGGAGGAGGAGGTCCGGTCTTCGATGTCTATGGTTCGGACGGTTATCGATTTTGGGAACACTTCGGGAAACAGGTTCGGAATAGCTTCTTCGGCGGCCGGTTCCCGTGATGCTTGCGAGACCTCCCTTCGTTTCTGCATTGTGGACGTCGGTTTAACTTGGCGTAAGGTTGTGTTCATTGTGCTTCCATGACTTGTTCTCGACGACGAATGTCGGCGGTGTGGAGAATACTGAGGACGGTCTCTATTCTCTGCTTCGGGGCCTACTGATCTGGAGCCGCCGGAAGCGTGTGGCTTGTCTTTCTTTCGGTGATGGCCGCGTGGTTCTGGCTCCTTCCGATGTCCTTCCTTCGTCGTGCTTCATACTGCGGTGTGTGGTGATGCTGTTTATCCCATTCAGATACTCGAACAAGACCAGCTCGCGATCTAGGAACTGCCGCGCTTCTTCGTTCATCCTCGTGCCATCACTCAGTGCTTGTGTCTTTATAGTTTGTTCTGTGTTCCAATCAAAATCCCGAGGGGTGGTGCGCTCCTGCGACCCTTCAGCCAGATCAGCCCATCATGCGGCATGCCCATCAGGTACCTGCCTGTCCCTCGATACCAGCTACGGTTACTCAAAATGGTCTAGGAGCTGTAGTCAATGGTTTGAATGCCGTAAGAGGCCGTAAGTGCTCGAGATCGCACACCATCTCCATCAACTCTGATAGCGTTGAAAAGTCACGTCGTTTAAAGTATAGTTGAACCTCGTCACGGCTGTTCCTGTAGATCCGGTCCAGCTTCCTGTCTTCCAGCACGTTAGCATGGCGCATTAAATTCTGGATATCCAGAATGTATGATGTACACAACCTGCTGAACCCGTTGACGGATTCTGTCTATGAGCTCTTCGACGAACTTAGATGGAAGAAAGAATGACATAAAGTATTTCTTAAATGTTGCCCAATCTCGCCACTCCGCCGCGTTGTTTCTCCACCAGATCAAGGCCACATCCCTCAGGAGCTCCGGCATCGTGCGAGGCATCAGGTCTTTGGGCAGCGCATAGGCCTCAAACAGCTCTTCGAAACTCTCCAGAAATTAGAGTGGGTCAGATGACCTGTCAAAGTGTAGGGACCACTTTCCGACCCGGTTCAGCACGTCGGTCAGGGATTTTCCCTGTGGTACCCTTTGTCAAATCGTTCTACTAGGGAGTAATGTAGTTGCTGTAGCGTGCTCCATAGAGTTGACCGTTACTTTAGGTGGCCCTTTTGGCAGCATCGCCTTATAAAAGACGCGCTGAGAGTACGTCCGCTGCAGCTCGTCTAGGCGTTTGTTCATTTGTTCGGAGTGTGCACCACTCTCGCCAAAAGTAATTAGTCGCTTCTGGAGCTCTTTCTGTGAACCGTCCGTATGACCGTATGAGCTCTAGCTTGCTCAACTGGTTGATCCAAGTTGCCATGTTTTCTGTTACTCAACTCCGCCGGTGTGGCTGCGTCCGTTCGTCTGGTTGTATCTCCTTGAATATGTTGTCTCTCGTTGATTTTTATTTCGCTCTGTGTCGTTGCCGCCGATGTGTTTCTCAATGATATGCTTAGCTTTGTAAGAATGTCCGCCACTTCTGTCTTTTTGACTTTGAAAGACTTTCACTTTGAAGGACACTTTTGACTTTGAATTAATTTTTTTGATTTTGTTAAATTTTATGGTTTAATGAATTTTCCAAAGTTACGTTTAAAGGTTTTTTCGACCGATTACATCCTTGTGGATTTCCTGGAAGCCAAGGTTCCTGCTCGGGCGCCACTGTAGCGATGTCACCGGCTGGGGTATCCTCGTCGGAATTCCAGGCGTTCGTCTCAGAAATTTGTGTTATTCAGAGACCACTGGCGATGATATTTTCCAGGTTATAAAAAAAAGTTATATACTTTGAACAAATTCTACTAACGATATTTTCTTAGACTATGTTTTGTTTAACAACTCTTTTATTTTCAACAGTAATTTTTTCCACAGAAAATATTTTGCAATGGTACCAATTTCCCGTGGAGACTGAATAAGGTCGACCCACGTGAAATGTGCTACTGTTTAAGCAAATGTGTTCCAGCAAAGTATTATGTAATGACTGTACGTTCGACCCACGAAAGAATAATCGCCCGTTGGATAATTTTCGTGTGGAGACTGAATAAGTTCAATCCACAGGAAATATATTACCGATGGTACCAATTTCCTGTGGAGACTGAATAATTTCGATCCGCTTGACATGTGCTACCGTTTGGACAAATGTGCTCTAGTAAAACTCTATGTAATGACTATGTATGTTTTACCCACGTTATTGCTATTGCTTTGACACTTTACGAAATTAATTATTTAATCGGTTAGTACATTTCGTAAAAGCTGAATATGTTTGACCCAAAAAGAATAAGTGTCGGTTGTATAAATTTATTGCCGGTTGTATGAATTTCTCGTGGAGACTGAATAAGTTCGATCCACGTGAAATATGTCACTTCTTGGACAAATGTGCTCTAAAAAATATTTGTCTTCGTATGGAGACTGAATAAGTTCGAAAATGTTAGATATGTTACTTCTCAGACGAAAATGCACTCAGGAATAATAATTTGAACTTATTTCGCACAGTAATTCGTTTCTCCATTTTTCTTTTATGATTTTAATTTTAGTTTAACTTTTAATTTTATTTGATTTGTTTAACTTTTAATTTTTTTTTAAATTTATATCAATCATTTTTTGTATTTTCTTAAGAATAGTTACTACGTTGCCGTCTGTGTACGTCTTTCTGCTGTTACGGTTCTTTCCCTTCCTCTTTCCCTCTCTTCGTCCTTGTGTAGATCGTCTCCTCTGCTGCGTAGTTTGTCTCCCTTGCTGTGTACTTTGTCTTAAAAGTTCTAGTTCTGACTCCCTGTGTCGAGACTCAATGAGTTCAATCCGCAGAAAATCGATCGGTTTATTCTTCGCTGGACTTGAGTTCTTTACCGTTCGTTTTATCGGTATATGAGTGTTGTTCGCTGTTGTCGCCTGTGTATCGATTTAACGGGTGTGTGATAGTGCGCGTTCCGCTTTGCTTGTGTTGTTGTTGGGAGTTGTCGGCTGTCGTCCGATTGGGTGCTGACCTACACTCTTCTCTTCGGGTTATCTGTAATGATAACCACTGTGGAACTTAGTTTTTTGCCACAGAATTTGAAACTATCCACTCCAAGGTGGACTAACAATGTCTTCTCGTTTAAATTTAACTGCCAAACGGCCGCAGTTTCATTTTAGTGCCTTACAATTTTAGTACGACCAAATTGTAAACGAACAAATAATACTCGTTACTTCATATAAGTATATTTTTATGCTCGCTGCGTCGAGTAATTAAGACAAATAAATACAAGTCTTGATTCTGGATCAAGACTTCAAGTCGAACGGATGTAAGCGCTTAAACCCAAGAAACAAAAGTGAAATAAACTACAAGTATAATTTTCATTCAATCAACCAAAAGTGAAATAAAGTACAATTTTCATTAAACACCAAGCAACCGCAATTATTGAAGTGCAGCTTTAACCCTTTACATATTCATCAGCAGATACCAATTAAGTATAATTAAATTCACAGGTTAGTTAAACCCAAAAAACTACCTTGCAACTGACAACCACTTTGTCAGAACCCTGCAAGCAGAAAAGAACCAGCAGCAGCAAGCATGAACCGTGTCCATTTTTAGCACATTTGGGTATTGTGCAAAAAACCAAAAAGTGCATCAACAGGTGGCATGATCGGAAAAATCGAGGTACGGCCATATATGTAACTAGCACTCGTGAAAGAAAAAAGAAAAGAAAATTTAAAAATAAAATTATAACAAAAAAAAAAAGAAAAAGTGTTAAGTGTGTGCAAATTACATATTAAACAATAAAACAATCATCAATATAAGAATATACAAGCGTCGATTATTCATACAAAAAACGCAGCAGTGCCGACCACTGAAGAAGCAGCAGCAGCGGCCATTAATGCTAATTACAACGAAGTCGACCAAGAGCGTTGGAAGCCTCCAGGAAGGAGAAAGATTGGCAAAGTGCGACCGTCTAGGTAACCTTAAGGACACATTTTTTCTCGTGTGAATAACACTAGCACACACATATACACATACTAAAGTGTCTGACACAAATACACATTTTTACTCTAATATTGTAAAATACCGCCAAAATTAAATAACCTCATATACATTTATACATCTTACATATTTTTTGGGAAATTTGACATAAAGTGCAACAAATTTTGTAAAAATTATTTGCAAAATTAATAATTACAGTCCACTCAAACCAACATACGAGTTAACACGAGCATTGCTTATCAGCAATAATGTAAGCAACAACGAATCAACAGCAATATTGATCATACAATATCTTGCATGAGTAGCAAGATAAGCATTATGATCAACGGGTCATCTCAAGCATCAATCTCAATATTCGACAATCGATATCTTGCACGAGTAGCAAGATAAACATTATGATCAACGGGTCAACTTGAGCATCGCCCTCGTTATCAACAACAACGCATATTCGACAGCGACAGCAACATAAGGATATGTTTAGTTTTAAGTTAAATAAAATGTTTAGAGTAGTTTCGATCTATGACTCGGACTCCACGCTTTACATATACACATTTTTTTACACAAATAAAATACCGCCAAAATCAAATAACATCACATTTATACATATTAAATAAAAAAAAAAAAGTTACATAAAGTGCCAAAATTTTTGTAAAATTACATGCAAAACTAATAATTATGTTCCACTCAAACACATACTAAAGTCTCTGACACATATACACATTCTTTACAAAAATAAAATACCACGCGAATATTAAGTACCCTCCCATACATTTATACATATTTTTGTAAAAAACTTTACATAATTTGCAATAAAATTTAAAAAAAATAATAAATGCACAGTGCATAAAAATTAATAATTGCATTCCACTCAAACATTTACGTGATATACTCAAAATTTTACTACATACTGTAAACAAACGAAAAATTGTTGTAACTTAAAAATCAAACTAAATCCCCAAACCCCCCCCCCCCACCCCGAAAAAAAAATGTATTAAGTTGCGTCTCAAATTCATCACATCTTATTAATTAAAAAATTACTAACATGGCACTTGTAAAAAAATTTCATGTTCTACTTTGAACAAATAATGGCAATGAATTTCGAGAAATAGCGCACAATCTCTGCTGGAAATTAGGCAGCGAGAAATTTCTGATAAATACAATGCTCTTTCTGCTGCTTATGAGACATTAATGACATCAGTGGATGAAGAAATATCTCAAGATACAACCAAGGTAAATAAGTCCAAATAATGACGACACTGAAGTTTTCTTCGGAAACTATGAACAATGGCCCTCATTTAGAGACATGTTTACGGCAGTATACATTAACCACCCAAAGTTATCCCCAGCCCAAAAATGTTTCCATCTTAGGAACAAAACTCGTGGCAACGCAGGCTTCCTTGTCAAGCGGTACCAACCTTCAGATAAAAATTTTGTACTAGCTTGCGAAGCACTCAAAAATAGATACGAGATTACTAGAATTTTGGTGGATAAAAAATTAAAACCCCTATTTAATATCCCTCCAGCTACAGCTGAGAATAGCAGTTCTATTTAAAAAATCCATCTGACAGTCACAGATTGTTTGGCAACAATTATGTCGCTCAAGGTTTCAATCAAGAATTGGGATCCCATAATTGTATAGCTCTGTTCGACTAAACTGCCTGAGGAAACCCTCTCTCTTTGGGAGCAGTCCTTAAACTCGTCCAAAGAACTCCCAACTTGGGACCAAATGAGCACATTTTTAACGTCACGATTTGAAGTGCTAGAACGAGTTAACAGCATACACAACTCTAAGGCCCGCCCCAAACACATACAAATAAATCCGAAAACTCCTTTTCAACTGAAAGCAGGGCTCCTCAAAGTAGTTGCAGCGCATGCAAGGGCAGTCATGTCATCAGGTTGTGCCCTCAATTCAAAGCAGCTTCAGTAGCAAATCGCTGGGCTCAAATTGTCTTGCCACATCCCATAAAAAGTCCCAATGCAAAAGCAAATATACTTGCATTCATAGAGAAGATGGACCCAAAACCAGACAACTTACTATGCAGTGGAACAAAATCCAGAGGCAGCAAGTTCAGCTTTCTCTGAAGCCCAAACCCATTTTTCGGCAAATAAAAAACTATTCTTCCAACAGCTCTCGTTTACATTGAAAAATATGGCGAACTGTTCACTCTGAGGGCATTGGTTGATCAAGGGCTCCAAAACACGTTTATATCAGAGAAAATAATAAATAATATCAAACTTCCAACTAAAAGGCATATCACAATGATATCTGAAATGGGTGGCCGTGAAGTGGGTATTTCAAAATTGCTATCATCATTCTGCCAGTTGCCAGTTGAAGCAATAGTTTTGCCAAAACTAACTAACTGGCTCCCAACTAGCCCGGTTGCGATCGCCAATTTTATAGAAATTCAAGATTTAGACCTGGCAGATCTTAATTTCCACAAAACAGCTCAAATCGATATGGTAATCGGCAGCGACATACTTCCAAGCATCATTCTCGATGGCACAAGGAAAAATATATTCAGCTCTCTGGTCGCACAGAAAACAATTGTTTGCAGGATATTGAGTTTCCCCATTGCAAGCCAATCCAACTCATTTTCTACTCGCGTATCTCTCTTTAGTGAAAATGAGAATCTCAACACTCTACTCACAAGATTTTGGGAAATTGAAGAAATCCCTAAAGATACCGAGAAATCTGTGGAAGACATTTTTTGTGAAACCCTTTACACCCAGACCACATACCGGAGAACAGATGGTCGCTATGTGGCAAAACTGCCATTCAAATCTGAATTTCCAAAACAATTACAACTAGTGTAAAAAGTGTACCATCAGATTCTTATAGATCAAGAGGACCAAGATTATCAAAGGATCTTGTTTCGCTCCACTGATTTCGCACTCAAAACAGTAACCTTGGAGTCAATTGTGTCCAATTTTCAGCAATCAGGACTCTACAGCAACTAGCAGATGACTGCAAAACATCTCATCCAGTTGCGTACTCCATACTTATGAATGACATTCTCTCAGGAGGGCATGATTTGCTCACAGGAAAAGAAGCTCAAAGACAGTTAATTGACGCGTTGGACACGGTAGGTTTTCCTCTAAAAAAGATCTGTGCGAACAACTCGATTCTCCTAGACACAATTCAACAAGAAGACCTACTTAATGCTGATTTTTTCAAATTCGATGACACTAACACAACAAAAACCCTTCGAATCCACTGGAACACACTCACCGATGCTTTTGGATATATTGTGAACCATCCACAACCCGCTACAGCGATAACCAGACGGCGAGTTCTGTCCCCCGTCGCTGTTTTATTTGACCCGGCAGGAAGGCTTACGCCAATAATAATAGAGGCAAAAATTCTTATACAGAATCTTTGGTTTGAAGGTGCGACATGGGATGAAAATGTCAAACCTTTATCTCTAATAAAGTGGAACCAATTTGTGGAACAATTACCACACATTTCACAAATTAAAGTTCCAAGGTGGATAGGGTTTTCTCCTAACAATAACGTTCAAATCCATGGCTTCTGTGACTCATCCGAAAAGGCATATTGTGCAACAATATATATTCGGAATGAATCTTCTACCGATATTGAAACACATCTGCTAGTAGCGAAAAGCCGCGTAGCTCCTTCACATACAGTGAGTCTGATGATGTCAAACCTTTATCTCCAATAAAGTGGAACCAATTTGTGGAACAATTACCACACATTTCACAAATTAAAGTTCCAAGGTGGATAGGGTTTTCTCCTAACAATAACGTTCAAATCCATGGCTTCTGTGACTCATCCGAAAAGGCATATTGTGCAACAATATATATTCGGAATGAATCTCCTACCGATATTGAAACACATCTGCTAGTAGCGAAAAGCCGCGTAGCTCCTTCACATACAGTGAGTCTACCCCGTCTAGAATTGAGCGCCGCCTTGCTTCTCTCAGCACTGATAAAGGAAACAATTCCCAATTTGAAATGCACAATCTATTCTTGTGGACAGATTCTTCCATTGTATTGGCCTGGCTAGATAAGCCTCCCCATCATTGGAAAACATTTGTAGCAAATAGAGTCTCCCAAGTCATAAAAAATGTCTCTAATACAGCGACAACCCTGTCGACCTTGGCACGAGAGGATGCAGTACACCCGATCTCTTGATCACCAATATTTGGTGGAAGGGTCCTGCGTAGCTGTCCAAGTCGCCCGATAATTGGCCTAAGGCGACGCAGAACTCCACTAGCCCACCATAAGCAAAAGTCATTCTTGCGTTTGCAACCCAAGCCAACCAAGTGACTTTGATAACCCGCTTCTCTTCATTGCAGAAGGCTCTAAGAGTCATGGCCTATGTTTACGATTTATACACAATGCAAGGCCAAAAAACACTCAAATATATAACAACAATTTAACATTTCATGTGGTTGATGAAGCACGCACAAAAATTATGCAACCAGCTCAGAGGACTAATTTTTCAATAGAATACACCAGCCTCGAACAAAAACTGCCAATCTCCAAAAAGAGCCCTCGTGTGCCTTTAAACCCAATGATCGACTCAAGCCTTTTACGTGTGAACGGTCGGAGATGAGAGACACCCCATCATAATTTCGAACTCTTCTCATCTGTGCACATTGGTTCTCAACTTCATTCATGAAATCTCTCTCCATGGCGAACATCAACTAATGTCACGCTTAACTCGGCAGCAGTTTTTCATACCCAAGATGAAGAACAATTAATTCCATAATTTTTCATTGTAAGCAGTGCACGATATATAAGCAAAAAACTCAAGCACAAATCATGGCTGCACTGCCCACGGAACGTGTAACTTTATCTCTGACCTTCTCCCATACAGGCGTTGATTTCGCAGGCACGTACGAAATCAAATCGTCTCCGCTACGTAAAAGTACCTGTCTCAAGGGCTACGCAGCAGTCTTTGTTTGCTTTGCAACAAAGGCCGTCCATCTCGAGGCAGTCTCTAAATTAACCTCAAACGCATTTCTAGCTGCATTCGCTAGATTCGTTGGACGGCGAGGATTACCCATTCAGATTTTCTCGGACAATGGGCGCAACTTTGTAGGGGCGAACAGACTCATTCAAAAGGAAATAATAGCGTTTACGAAAACAGTCGCAGATGCCGTCGCTGCAAAGTATACCGCTCAAGGATTCCAGTGGACGTTCATACCCCTTCAAGCTCCACACATGGGAGGACTGTGAGAATCAGCAGTCAAAAGATTTAAATCCCAAGTAAAAAAAGTTACCACCAACAAAAAATTTACTTTTGAGGAATTTGCTACATTGCTAATTTGCTACAGGCCCGGATGGCCATAGTCGAGTCGCAGATATTCGAACGGCATCCGGAGTTCTAACTCGAACCATCGTCAAATTATGCATTTTACCGTCTCAATAAATTTGTTTCTCGCTATACTCTCAATATCTCAACCCTTCACCTTAACTCAATACTAATACCATTCATTTTTCACAGCAACTGGTACCAGTGCAAACTGTGTCGCCGGACGCACGCAATAAGGTTCTGCAGAAAATTCCACGAAATGGATGTCTTCACGCGTCGTCAGACTGTTCGGCGCTTTAGCCACTGCTCAAATTGCTTGGCTCGGTCTCATACAATGGAACGATGGAGCTCCAAGAATGTATGCCAAGTTTGTGGGGACATCCACCACACACTTCTGCATCTACATCATCGCACCCTAAAGCGCTAGCCGGATTAGAAGAAGACCGCTGGACAAGCAACGCACCAACGGTTGCTGCCACATGTGCATCGAGACAGAGAGGTCTGCAGCATCATCGCACTCGTCGTACGATCGCCGTCAGACTAGACAAGGAAAGACATCAGCGTCACCGCCGCCATCGTCGTCTTCGCGACGTACGACGCTGCAGTGTATTTCGATGAAACGATGCAATCGCTCCGTTTAATGCGCAACTGCCTAATTGCACCCATGCAAGGAGAGCGGCATGTCCACGCCAAGGTGGACTAACAATGTCTTCTCGTTTAAATTTGACTGCCAAGACTTCAAGCCGAACGGATGTCAGCGCTTAAACCCAAGAAGCAAAAGTGAAATAAACTACAAGTATAATTTTCATTCAATCAACCAAAAGTGAATTAAAGTACAATTTTTATTAACACCAAGCAACCGCAATTATTGAAGTGCAGCTGTAACCCTTTACATATTCATCAGCGGATACCAATTAAGTATAATTAAATTCACAGGTTAGTTAAACCCAAAAAACTACCTTGCAACTGACAACCACGTTGTCAGAACCCTGAAAGCCCAAAATATCCTAATTCTCTAATTAGCCCAATCTTATTCAGAAACATTATGCAATTCAACAGGATTCTGTACATTTACTTTTATAGACATACTCATGCACAACAATACCAACAGGCCAAAAATTGGGAGATAGAATGGTATCGAAAATAGCCACAGGAACAATTACCTCAAAAGAGGATATAGAACGAAAGTAGAAGTTAAATTTAGAAACCGGATAATTCAAGAATTTATATATGATTTTATATTATCTTCAGTCGTATTAGAAGCAAGGCGTGTGGTAAACACAGATTTGCGCGGGGAAACAATTGTCATGATATTTTCTTTTTCAGAAGTTTAATTTTGTGTAGATGATGGGCCAGCAGAAACGCTACTTACAGCTTCTACAACAGAATTAGTTGCCAAGGAATTATTATGAGGTACAACAGTGCAGTCTTCAACAACTACCAGAGCGTTGAAGGAAGCACTAGTTGTGACGCTTCGAAGTTGAGATAAGGCATTGTTTTATTGGTGCCAATTTCCATTGAAATTGGTGATAAAAGTACAGGGACTATAATTTGAAAATACGGAGTTACAGGTTCATCCTGTGAAATAACTAAGGGCGAAGACTTTGACTTCTTAGACACTTAAAATCGTTTTTTCAATTTCAGCTGAAATTTATCGTTCATGTTTATTAAACATCGATTAAATTCAGAGAAACCAAACCTAGTCTGATTCATAAATTTGATAATCTCAATCTCCGTCGTTCTACAGTGAGAACAAGTCCAACGTAGACCTTTCCATTCATTAATGGCACCAATAACACGCCCGTTAAAACCAGCACAATACAACTGCGAAACATTGCCGCATAACCAACAAGCATGGTATGGTCAGTACAAGCCTTGTTTTTAAATTGGCAGCGAGAATCGCAAAAGGCCATGTTAAATTTGCCTAGAAGTATGCTGTATAAAAAATGAATAAAAGTTAAAATGAAATTAGAGCAGAAAGAGTACCACTGTTATGCTCCAGAGCCTAACTCAAAAAATTTAAAAGAACAAAAAAAAACTATAAGTATGTTAGTATGTTTGTCTGTTTAGCAAGAGAACGTAAACAAAAAGAAAAAAAAAACGGAGAAAGCGAAAAGACGCTTGCAGTAAATTAAAGTACACAAACTAAGACAATGAAAAATATCACAATAATCACAATAATAATTTAATTTGCGATCTTTATATTGCAAATTAAAATGTAAAACTTTAAACAATTTTGTAAGATATATTTTAAGAAATTTAGTGTTTTTAATACTTTAAATCAACTTTAAATGTGTTTAAAGTGTTCAGTGAGAACTGATTTCGGAAATAATGTGTTCAGCACTTTGAATTGTGACCAACTGGTGTGCCAAGGAGGGAGGTCTCAGGATTATCCCACAAAAGGCTCTCTTGGTACCCTTCTCAAGAAAGTACAAATTGGATCTGAGTTCAGTGTACATCCAAAAATATCTTTAGGGACTTTCCGATGAAGTAAAGTTCTTGGGGGTCACCCTTGACAAAAGACTAATTTGGAACACCCATCTCAAAAATCTCCTCAACAGGGCTGTTTGGCCGAACGTGGGACCTCTCGCCAAAGATGATCCTATGAGAGATGATCCAATGGTGAGACCTATAGTAACATATGCCGCCCTTGTATGGTGGCGTAAACTGCTGCAAACATGTACAATAATGCAGTGCGACAAACTGCAACAGCTTACTTGCCTGAGCGACCATCGGTTTACCTCCGCTGCAAATTTTTATTCAATCCACAACAGTTTTAAGACCACTGCTTCCCGGTACTGGATACAATATCCAGGTCTACGGCACGCCAATCTACTAACTCGTCCTATATTAACAAAAACCAACGCACATATTAATAGATCTGACCTGCGGTTGCTTTTGGGCTACCTCACCGGCCATCATCCACTGAGATATCACTTAAATAAACTAGGTCTCTTCTCAGAAAAATAGTGCAGACTCTGTCTAGAGGATGACGAAACTAGTTTACATCTGTTTTGCGATTGCCCAGCCTTGGCCAGGCTCAGAATTGAGCAGATGAATAGGCCCTTTATTACATCTGATGAGATCGGAAACACTTCGTCTAAGGTAATTCTCTGTAGTTCTGACACTTAGTCCTAGTTAGCGTTCCAGGCTGATCGAGCCTGATTCGCAGTGACCACTTGTCACTTGTCACACTTGTCAGATACTACGTCACGCACTGGTTATGGTTATTAAGGGGAGATACCTTACAGCTGTAGTCACCTGCATCTTTCCAAGCCCTGCTTCCTTCACACAGCGAAATTACCTCATCTTCATGGCGACAGTGACTTATTTCAGTCTCTGTCATTGATGACATGCGTTTATCTCGGTGTTGAAGCTAAGGAAATCCGCTTTCAATTTTGGGAATCACCCTTTTTTCCTTTGAGTTGAAGCGGAACCGGAATGGTTTCGAGAAGATTAGCATGTTGATTAATGTATATGGGCAGCCTTGCATTGATGATTGGCACGTTGTCTTTAAATATTGCTTATGCTTTCATTAATTTGTACACTAACTGTAATTTTTCAGGTAACTTCTACCCGGGATCTGGTTCCTCTGTAATTTGTGCTGAATTTTGTCCAGTTCGTTTTTTAGTTTGTTCGCCCTTTGTTGGTAGTGGTCAGGCCTTATTTATTGATCTTTTGATTCGGTCACAACTCTGAACTTGTTTTTTCTTTAAGACTAGATATGAGCTAGTCAGTGATATTTGAATATTTGAATAGCAGTGATTATCGTGACTGATACTTTCAAATCACCGTAGTTTTGAACTGCTACTGCGATCGCTGTAAAAATGAAAAGCAAAAAAAAAACCTATTTTCTCTTTATATTAACACCAAACTAATTTCTCGTCAAATTTATATAACTTTATGTTTAACAATGATTATATGAATAAAAAAAAGGTGTATATAAATGACATTTTTTGGAGAGGATTCTCTTACTTTACCTATGTTACAAAAAACGATTCGAAAGTGTGGTAGATAGTCGGAATCATTGGGCTCCCGGAACAGGAGACTTTTGGACTCCTTACAAAAGTCTTGGGAATTGAGGCGGGAACAGAGTATTATAGGTGGTCATCTGATTTGTATATATTCCAAGTGGCATATCTTCACTACAGTTCTTTGAAACAAATTCCAAACTACAGGAAACCGCCATCAGTTTCTGGAATATCTTCTTTTTGGTACCATTTTCTGAAGAGAAATAGGTTAAAATGGTACAAAAAACCATTTGAGAGTGTGGGAGATAGTCGGAATCATTGGGCACCCGCAGCAGGATATGGCTCTTTAAAAAAATCATGGGATTTGAGGCGGGAACAGGGATTTTAGGTAGTCACTTGATTTGTGTATTTTCTAAAGGCAAATATTGTTGAATGCAGCGCCCATTCCAAAAGCCCATTGGAACATGTATATCCCACATTATCCTTCCCATGGTTGACCAAGTGGCATATCGTCATTATAATTCTATGAGACTAATTCCATACTTGAGGAAACCGCCATCAGTTTCTGGAATATCTTCCAAGCATAAAGATTGAATTCAAAACAAGTGCTACGTGGATGATACAATATATCAGATGAGCGATAGTCAACTGCCTATGATTCAAGCACGGCGACTGAAAATCACTAATATCAGTTGCCACTTGATATTGCAACTCACGGTGTGAATACTACGTATATGATACATGATATCAGTTGAGCGACAGTAAATAATGGCGACTGAAAATCACTAATATCAGTTGCCAATTGATATTGCAACTCACGGTGTGAATACTACGTATATGATACATGATGTCAGTTGAGCGATAGTCAGTGATTCAATCACGGCGACTTAAAATCACTAATATCAGTTGCCACTTGATAGTGAAATTTACGGCGTATCAGTAATAAAATAAAAAAACCTCTTGATGAGGTAAAAATCAAGAGACGCAAGCGTACTTGCAACTCACAAAACTTATGACATCAATTTTGTGACGCTATATTTATATTTTTCATTTGTATGGTTGGAATCGATTGTAATTTGTAATTGAGAGTTCGTTATGTTGCTTAACTTTGTGAACTATCAAATACAGCTCCTTTTCTAGGACATCAATTTGTTTCTCTACTTAAGAATATTCATAAAAATTCTCCACTACTTCGCAACATGACGAACGCTCAATTACATATTACAATCGATTCAAACCATACAAATGAAAAATATAAATATATCGTCACAAAATTGATATCAGAAGTTTTGTGAGTTGCGAGTAGGCTTTCGTTACTTGATATTTACCTCGTCAAGGGATTTTTTTTATTTGATATCAGTCATTTTAATAGAGCAGATAAATAAAGTGTTTGGATAAAACTTTATATGAAACATATACCTTGCTTAAAGCTTCTTAATTGAATTGAAAACAAAAAACATACAATAAATTAAATCAAAATAAAAACATTAAACTCTTATTTCAAAACTTAAAAGTGGAGGCATATTTGTATATCGGCTGCCCCTTAAAATGTTCTTTTAATACAATTTATCTGTAGATTGAAAATGAGAGTATAAATATTCATACTTCAAGTCTTTATCTCTTATAGTCTACGAGATATTTTCGTTCAAGGAGACTGTCGGACGGAAAGAAGGACAGTACTATATAGACTTGTCTTCGCATGCTGATGAAGAATATATACACATTATGGGATATACCGCTTTTCCTTCTACCGGGTATAAAAAATAGACGTTTTGTTTTTGTATAAATATAAATCAATTTATGGCAATAAATGTACACATACAATACATATATATGTTATTTCTCGCATGCATATCTACATACATATGAATACATACGAATACAGTTCAAAAATAGAAGAGTATAACAGGTTTATGTGAACGCTTCGTAACAGTAACAGGAGCTTAGCAGTAATAGCCATTAGTATGACGCATTAGGAAAAATAACACACTCTGATATTTGCGATCGTACATCTCGGCTTACAGAATTTTCACAGAAAAGTATAATATATCAAAATTTGGTTTCAATATTCGGTAAAATCGCAAAAAATAGGTCAAAATTTATTTTGACCTATATTTTTTAACGTAGGTATTGTACAGCACCATGTTAGCATTCATTTGAAGGTATTCAAAAGACCTCTCCAACAATATATTATACGTTGAGAAATATTAAGCAGTTTGGCCACAGTAACCAATTGAAGTTAAAGCTCTTTTAAAGCTTTTCCCGCCAAAATCCGCCATTTTGAAAAAAGTTGTAGGAGAAAAGTTTCTTAGTTTTTTGTGTACTAAAATCCTGTATCAATAAAATTTTGGTTTTCTAAAGGATTAAAACAAACTCACAAACTATTTCATCAACTCGTCAAAAATTTCCAAAATTCATAACTTTTGAATGGGTGGACCAATTCGAGATCTTGGGCTCGTTGGACTCGTCTCGTCGTCAAGAAAAAATAAAAAATAAGTTTGAGGTGATAGCCCCCCACGAACCCCAATACCGTTAAGGGTGGGTATTTTTCAACACCCTATATTTCGGACTGGGGTGATTCGATATTATATGTTTTAAAAATTTTCAAGAACTTTTTAATGATATGTAACACGTTTCGATCGGACTTACCAGTAAGTAATTCGATATTGCGCGTATAATATAGTGCTAGTGGTGCAGCCACACTGAGGTGGGCTTTCGTCACTTACGTGGACTACCGTCCACAGTGATAGATCATGCATATCATCACTAACCATACAATATATTGTATGGTTAGTGATATCGTCAACGTGATACGTTGATACATTTTGTGCTGCTAACTTTACATGCATAATATATTACTCAGACGCCGTGAATCACTGCGGCACTAGTAAGAAAGAAGTGATACTCAGTCACTGATATTTACAATATGGAGTAGCAACGGATATCAGTCGCTACGATTGAATCACTGGTAGTTAAATGATCGCTCAACTCTACTTCAGACGTGTCTATTATGTATCTTATTTTTCCCATTGGACATCTTGTTGGATGGGTGTTTTCATGCTTATTGAGCACAATCTGCACAAATTCAGTTTTTCTTGGTGCCATTTACTTTTGTTGCAGTGAGATAAGGTAGTCCTCTTTCCATTTTTTCCAGAACTCACCTCGATCCGTTTTACGAGTCTCCATCTAGCGAGTGATTCAATCGTCGTATTTTCGTCAAAGTCCAATTAGATGCTCCAATTAGAGGCCTACCAACTAGAAAAGGTATTAACACGTTTTCTGCTTCGGTATCACTACTTAAAGCAATTAGCTGTCGAGCATTTAGTACTGCCTCAATTTGGCATAGTAGCGCAGACAGCTCTTCAAATGTAAAGCTATTGTCTCCAATTACGCGTTTAAGATGGAACTTTACAGATATTACTCCAGCCTCCCATAATCCTCCCATATAAGGGTATGTCGGAGGAATAAAATGCCAAGTGATGCCTTCTTTGCCAAATACTTTTTAGCATGGACCAATTTGTTTGACAGTCACTATTGATATAATAAGAGTCTCTGGCTTAAAGGATTGTTCAGCTAGCTAGTGTGGTACATGCTAGATTGTACATACTTCTAAATTCTTCGGCCCAATTCCTCTCGAAGCAACATCTGCAGGGGTTTTATTTTTTTTTGATAAGACATTGTTCCATACGTTAGTATTTTAGCAATTTTTTGTTTATGTATTCCACACGAGTTTTGACGAAGTTGTCGTTACTGCGTTGGTTTTTTATCCAGGCCAAGTTCCGTCTTCCCGCTTTGTATTTTTTTACCTCTGAACATCATATCCGCACGTAAATGTGCGCAAAGCTCCAGTTTAGGAATAGTTTTCCTATTTTTTATTGGGTTCACATTATATTTTGCTGTCAGTAAAAAAATTGTACTTCCAATATTAGTGTATATCACAGCTTCATACGACTTTACTGATATACCGCAAAAGTCATGAAGCTCTGCACCGTCTGCTTCAGGTTTTCCACTCCATCTTGTGATGCAAATTCTTGTTAATGCCGTCAACCCATATGCAAGGTCTTGCCAGTAGCAGCATCAACTTCTTCATCCCAACAGAGCTGTGATGTTCATAGCTCCTGTATGAATAATTTGTCTTGCAGCGTGGTTGATATAAGCCATCCCAGTGGGTCGAATATTATTGACAGTTGAGATAAAACTAAACGCTTTGTAATGCGGGTTTGCCTTAGCGATTCTAATGAAAAGGAGTGTATAATACTAGTAACAAAATGCACCGCAATCGGTACTTGAAACAAATTGGCCTATCGGAGAAGTGAATACGTCAAAAATTGTCGTACTGATTTTATTTTAATTGTAATGATTTAATTCTTAAACGGTAAAATATATGCTAATCGTTAACAGATGTGTTGACAGTATTTATTTAGGTCTAAATATAAATCTAATTTTATCAATAAGTTGTAAATAAATATATGTACGGTGCACTGTTGGTCGCTTTGTATGTTTTGCCGTATCAACGGCTGGACGCAACATCCTTGTTTTTCGGAACTTTGCCTTCTGAAAAGATCTCTTGAACTTCCAATGTGAAAAACTCTTTGCAGGTTCAACATCTGAGCAGCTTCGTCCGAAATCAGTGTTTTCTGAGAGCAACCAATTATAGCTTTCAACTGTTCATATTCTCCTTTTCAATTCTTGGCTTTTATGGGCGTTGTGACCAGAATCATGTCTTGCCCTGAATTATTTTTAAGGCAGTTGCTGGAGACACATTCCTTCTTCTTATCTTCGCGCAGCAGATGATTATGGCCTTTATTACAGCGATTGCATTTCCAATCCTTTTTGCAATGATTCGCCTAATTCGAATTTATTGAACTATGATTGGATCATTCTTGCCTTTTTCACGTGGTGCTCATATAGTTGTATGGGTGTTGGTGAGACTCTACGCAGCAGTATTTCAGCAAATATTACATCTACTCCATGGTTAATCTTGATTTTTTCGTGGCTGTATCCAACAATTTGCGTGGACTTTCCTCGCAATCGGGATTCATGTAATCAAGTTCAATTAATTGGTTGAATTGCTCCGAATATATTTTGAGATCCATTGAGGAGATGGCCAACTACCATTTTTGACTCTCCTTTTAGACATGTATTTAGATAGCTCAGTTTTCTCGGGTCACTGAGATCCTTTCTTCCATCGATTATTTGTGAGAATATCTCAAAAAGGGTTGGCCAGTCTTTTGTGTTCCCATTTAAATTTTTGATAAATTTTTGGTAGCTCTTGCACATCGAGTTTTGTGTCTTGTCGCTCCTTGACTTTTATATCAATGAGTACCTCTAGACCAGCAAGCTTTGAGAATAGCAATCTCATCTTGGTCAAATGCATATTTTTCGTATTACACCTATTGATCTATGACATTCATCTATGTTTAGCTTTTCAAAACTGTCTTTGATTTGACATATTTGTTGTATATATAAGCTCTTTTCACGAGGTCTACCAAACTTTCTTTTGGGCTGGAGCTCAGTTATGAGTTGATTTCCATCTGGTAATAATGTATTGTTGATGCCTTGATGGGTTTGCTTATTTTCACTTCTACATCAGGTGCTTTTGATGATTTAGGAAGGCTGCTTGCAACTACCTAAGTTATGTTAAATCTCTGTAAGAACTATTGTGTTCTTATACGAATAAATAAATAAAAGAATGCGTGGCTTACTACATAAAGCATATATATTCCTGATCACCATCGTAATACGAGTCGATAAAGCTATGTCCCTCTATCCCTCCGTCCACTCTTCGTATGTTTAAATAAAAAGACGTGGGATACGGGCATATCCTTAAAATTCACGCTTTTTAAGGTAAATCAGCCGAAAAAAAAAACAATTTTTAAATTGCTGTTTTTTTTTGTATA
This sequence comes from Leucophenga montana, assembly GCA_035044765.1. NCBI lineage: Eukaryota > Metazoa > Arthropoda > Insecta > Diptera > Drosophilidae > Leucophenga > Leucophenga montana. The sequence goes on from JAWNNQ010001167.1 coordinate 94,035, forward strand.
CTTTGTTTCATATCTAAAAAAATTAAAAATCAAAATTTTATACAAATAAATAATGTTTGTTTCTTTGTGCTTGAAAAATAGAGATTATTTGTTTGCGTTTAAGAGCATACAGTCTATTATTTCGAAGTCGTGAAATCTCGAATTCTTTCTTATTTAAGTGAGCATTCTCAGACACATACATTCCATACACTATTTCCTTTTACTTATTTACCCTACTTATTAGGCGCTACAATCGTTTATCGGTCATGGCCGCGCGTATGAGCTGCACCAGTGCGTGACTGGTACCAGTTGTTGTTAATGCTATGTGACGGCGCTCGTAGATTGCCGCACAAGTATTAGAAGCAAATTAATGCAGTATTAAAATGAATGATTTAAGTCTGATTATTATGAAATGAATTTTTACGTCTTTTTTTCAATGAATTATTATTATAAATAATAATAAGAATAAACACAGAGTTATATTATTAAGGGCCATTCTCACGACTTACAAATACACTAGAAAATACGAATTGGCAAGATACGCTATAGGTGGAATAATATTGAGTAGTGCATGTCACGACTTCACAATTGTAGTAAATCCATTTTGAGTAGCCCTGGAATATATTCCAATTTTTTCAATTTTGTTTGTCTTCATTTTGCTTTTGCTTTGGTTTCTTATCGATCGAGTTGGAAGACATCTTTGCAAAAAATTTCCGATAAATTTATTAGCTCGCCGAACTCGGCAATACGGTTGTAGGCAAATTAGGATATCGCCTGAACAATATGAGCGATAAAGATATACGCAAGTCATGCAAACGGCTCTAAGTTGGATAATAGGTAGGCAAAATATAGGTCGTTAGTTTAAATATACAATATATATTTAGTTGGCAGCACCAATCCAATCGTCACAAACGGTTATTCCCGATTGACGAATCAGAAATGAGCCTTTTAGAGACGACGACGATCATGGTTTAATAAGGTAAAGCCATCAGAACGACTGTCAACAATTGGTTCGCGGACGAATTTTTCTTTGTTGATGATGGTCCAATAACTATTGTATTGTACCATGGCTGCGATGTTGTTGTTTTTTCCTTTTTGTTTTAGCTTAATTATTGTTTTTATTATTAAATTTATTCTTTCTACATTTCTTTCTTCTATTTGAAAACCAAAAAATTATATACATATGCAAAATTCTAGTTGTTTTATATGCATGGAGCCACGCATTTTACGATTCGCGTGGCGTGGCGCTGCACGCTGTGACCTACAGCGGCTCGTAAAATGTTTTATATCTTTAAAACGATTAAACTCCCCATTTTGGTCAATGAGTCATTTTAAAGGGGAGGAAATTTACTTTCCTTTGAAGGTATTCCGAAAAAAATCGAAGATGTCCCGATTGGTAAAAAATCAAAAAAACATTTTTTATTATTAAATTTTAAATAGAAATTTTGTCTTTTATAAATTTTAAGTAAAACCGCTGTGTAGTGCGTAAAAAGAGCTTTTCAAAACCCTCGTAGTTTTTTAAAATATATTTTTATAGGAGTTATCCTTATTTGAACGTAGACGTGCTCAGTAAAAACCGATTTTTTACTTGTGACAGTTCATAAATAATGCCCCATATATGGTTTTCAATATATCCACAAAGTTATGCAACATTTCATCTCTTTGCAAGGAATCTTTCATTATCCCATTATCCCATATAATAAAAATTATAAGAAAATTAGCAAGTCTGATATAACGAACCCAGTAATATCCAAGAACTATTTGAAAAAATCATTACTGACCAATTGCAACAGTCGTTAAAGTTGTCAGCAAATCCATTACTAATGATCTTTTATAATTTTCTACTTTTGTAAATAACGGTTTTGAGTCAGGATATACATAGACTTCAGAAGAGCTTTTGATAGTTTGAGTGTCACAAATACTTTTTATTCAAACACAAAACAATAAATAACATGCCGTCGGTAATGAGTAATGTTTTAATGTTCTGGGTATCATTATGGCAATAAAACTTATTTTTAATAGGTTAAGTTAGAATGGGGGACTGAGTCCGTAAGGACATGTATCGGATACAATTCATATTTGATGACGATTCCCGCAAACGATTTAAGAACCATAATTTACGACCCTCGATAAATTTAATGCTTACATCACCGCAATACAGGAAATGCGATGGATAGGACAGGGCTACTAAAAAAGGCATCCTAGGACATCTATTACAGTTTCCATGCGAGGAAGCACGAATTTGGATGCGGTTTCGTGGTTAGAAGAAAACTACGAGGCCTTGTCTTCAGTTTCATACCTGTGGACGAGCACCTAGCCACGATATATATCAAGGCTAAGTACTTCAACATAAGCCTGATTTGTGGACACGCCCCGACGGAAGTCACAAATAATGCGGCCAAATATGAATATTACGACCGTCTCCAACGCCTTTACGAATGCTGTCCCATTCACGATGTAAAAATCGGCCGCCGAAGTCTTCAGCCCGAATCGACTTCGGAAGATATAGGTGAGCAGTGAAGACATATCTCCTACTCCATGGATACGGCTGCCAAGGAGGTCATTGGGTACACCAGACCTGTGACCAACTCCTAGTATGAAATGAGTCTTGCCTACTGCAGAGAAAGACCCCGTTTACAGAAGAACTCTGCAGTCGAGAGCAACGCGAGCTGTTAGAGAGCGATATCGAGAGAAACGCAGAAAGGAGAAACGCCATCTCAGACGCAAAAAAAGGATCCAGAAAGGCATGAGCTTGAAGACGTTAAGGTGTTTTGTGATCAAGCGTGATAAGGTGTTTTGTGGTCAAGCGTCTGACAGAAGGTTTTAAGCCCGGAGTTTCTTTCTGCAAGGACGACAATATAATTCTGGTTACCGATGCACAGAAATCACTGAGACTATGAATAAGTCACTTTTTTAACCTACTTGGGTGCGATGAAGCGAACAACACCGCCGTTAGGGAAACATATCTAGAACCACCAATTGAGATTCACCGGATAATAATGAGTTCGACTCAATAATTTAAAAGCTAAAGACTAACAAAGCGACAGACTCCAATGAGCTGCCAGCTGAGTTTTTCAAGACCGCTGGCGATGAGTTGGTATGCACCAACTCTTATGCAAAATATGGTCCGATGAATGCATGTCAAACGATTGGATGCATGTCCTTTCAGTTGGATACAAAATTCTGTCCCGCATACCGTGTAAACGGCTGGAGCCACGGATGATCAGTGTGGTTTCAGACCAACGTGAGAACAGCAAAGACACACACCACCTATTCGACTCGCCGATAAGAACGAAGTTCTTCAACGTCCTATCTGAACTTGCTATCCCAGCAAAGATCGTTCGGCTTTGCATGATGAAGCTATTACACACCCGAAGTGTCGTCAGAGTGGGAAAGAAGGACCCTTTAATACCAAGTGAGTTTTCAGGCAGAGTGACGTTTTATCGTGCTACCTTTGAAGTGAAACTTCTTTAGAATCGTTGTCATTACACAATTCGATGAATTTGATGAAACGGAAATTGAAGATTCGATGGATTTGATGTAACGGAAATTGAATTCTATGAATACGATGGCGTTTGTTACGCCCTCTAACGGAAAATATTAGACGGTTGGTTAATGCTAATAGATGGCGCTAGTTAACATACAATGTTTCCATTGGCCGGTAGAGGGCGCAACAAACACCATTGTATTAATAATGGTGGCAATGCGCCCCGCCTCAACTCCCAAGATCTTTGTAAGGAGCCCATATCCTGTTGCGGGAGCCCAATGATATCGACTATCTCCCACACTCTCCTCTATTTTTTTTTTTGTACCATTTTAAGCTAATCTTCTTCAGAAAATGGGACCAAAAAGAAAATATTCCAGAAACTGATGTGGATTTTCTGTAGTTTGGAATTAGTCCCAATGAATTGCGGTAAAGATATGCAACTTGGAATATATACAAATCAGGTGACCACCTAAAATACCCCGTTCCCGCCGCAATTCCCATGATTTTTGTAATTTTGAAGTATTTTTTTTTTGATTTTGGTTATTTGGTTTGGTCTGTGAGTATGGAGAATTTCAACTTCAATTTTGTGGAAAACTTTGTCTGTCTGGGAACTGAAATTACCAGCAACAACAACGTCAGCCTAGAGATCCGACGATGAATCGCACTTGATAAGTAACCACTTCTACTTTGAACCACTGCTACGACGAACATATCTAGATCGACTCGTCTTGTTGAGCTGATCAAGAATGTATATACTTTATGGGGTCTACGAAGCCTCCTTTAATGCACTACAAACGTTCAGACTAACTGATAATACCATTTCATACTATGTGTGAATGGTATAAAAGCATTTGTAACGTTCTTTTGTACATGGGGCACCCTGTGAGTTAGTCCCTATAGTCTTTATGAACATTAAGTTTTTCAACGAAGACAAAAAGAGTTAAAACCGCCATGGTACTTTTAATATTCTTTGGCACTTGTAACTTCTTATTGAATAAGAACGGACTCTTATGTCGACTCGTCAATTTTCTTACTTTAATTCTATATACATATATCAAATCAGTTCTGCTTTGCAACGCGCTTACTTATATGGTAAACAAATAAATTATAAAGTTTAGCAGTTGGGTCTTATTGTGGTTCGGAATATTTTGCAGGCATCAGAGTATTGCAGATTGAAGCGGACATGACCTTTGGTTCAGTTGACTAAGACGATTGAGACACACGGAACCTTCTATAGCTCCATCAACTAGAGTAAAATTTCTACCTCCAGTTTTATTACACCCACTAATAGTATCGGCTGCACCCGATATGCTAGCCGCATAAAACCAATTTAACCGCTTCTCTGGTGTTTAAATTGTCTATCCTTTTTTGTTTTATCTTGCGCTGACGCCTTTAATGTTATCAGCGCCAGTCCCCCATGTGCTTGAATCTACTCTTAGACAGTACGGGGCAGTGATATAGAAGGTGAGTGACGGTTTCGGGTTCTTCGCAGTTATCACAGTTTCTAGATGTTTCCCCATGTATATCACGAAGGTATTTATTTGTCCATATTGCCAAACAAGTACAACCGTTTTTTTTTTTTTTTTTTTTTTGTAAACATATAAACACATATATATTTTGTTATTAATTATTTCAAATATTGGGGATTTTATTGCTCTTCCCATTGAAAAATTCAGCTGTTACAATTGTACGTCTCTGAACTGAATACTGAATAAGAAATAATATAATATTAAACTTCACATACCCCCAAACCTTAATTTCATACCTCGCCGCTTTTCAATGTATATATTGAGTGAATGCAGTCCCATCACCGTAAGGATGAACTTGTTCGTCAACATTGACAACGGTTCCTGCTATACAGTACACCGGAAACTTTTTATTCAACATCCTATTATTTTATAAAAAAATATTTCTTATTTTTAAAAAATAAATCTACAAAAATAAAATAGAAGAAAAATAAAAAACAAAAATTTTTTTTTCGTCTAGCTTACCTTTAAAAAACGTGAATTTTTGTAATATATGGCCATATTGTGGGCGTTATGGGGAGACATCCAAAAACTGGACGTACTAAGAAGAAGTGAAGATTGTTGGCTTTAGATGGAAATGGATCCAATTTATGAATTCTGGAAACGTAATCTCCAGAAAAAACGGAGTCGGAATGCGAGAAAAATGTTGATGGAATGGTAAGACATATCAATCACAATCAACTAACATATTGACAACTTATAGAAAAAAATATAAAGGATGGTGAAAAGAGATCGATATAATCAGATTACTAGGCAAGTCGAAGAAGTACAACATCCATAAGGAAATTATATTTGGTTCCAGTATCTTAACCGCGGTTCCATTCTATATGGATATTCTTGTCATGATGGGTACCAGTAGAAGGGGTAAAGCAGCCGGCCCTGATACTATCCCAGCCAAGCTTCTCAATATTGCAATTGCAAAAATATTAGTTCCTCTTAAAGCAACTATCTGGCGAACAAACACCATCGTGGGAGCATGGAAAGAAGTAGTTGTGGTGATCTTACCAATTAGAGGAGCATAACGCTACTAAATACTATCCATAAAGTTTTGGTTCTCATCCTCCTGAAACTCCTTGAGTCACATGTCGAAGCATTATTGCGTAATGAACAAACTGGTTTTAGGCCTGGGGGATTATAATAAAGTATCCCGCACATATCAATATCGGGCCACTAGAGTTGATATAAAGAGCCTTAAACAAGGTACAGGGTATCTCTAAGTAGTGCATACTCAACTGAAGTATGCTGTCTCTTTTGTTTTTTTTTTTTGTTGAACTGAGAGATTTTCTGTTGATTATGCTTTATGTAAATAATGCAATGATATAAATACTAGGAAATGCATTGAATATTCGCATATACTCGTATGTAACTCGATAAACAAAAAGTAATTTGAAATGATTTTAGATTTTTTTATGCTTTTCATACATAATTTGTGTACCACTTTTATTTCATTACGAAGTTTGTGTATACGTATTGTTAATCAGCTCGACAAGGTGACTCGATCTAGCCATGTCCGACTCTCTGTCTGGGTCTCCGAGAACTAGTCCCTCAGTTTTCGTCAAATCTTACTAAATATTGGTATTCTCGCCCTCTTTTAGAGTTAGCCACCATACAAACTAAAAACTCAATATTAACTTGAAATGAAATATGGACGGTTGATTGTATCTACCTATGTACATATGCTTAACATTTTGATAAATAGGCGTGTCACTGTGAGGCCCACCTGAATTGATCACTTTAAACACGGATTGAAATATGTAGTAGCTTGTAAAAATATGATAGCTTTGTTTTTTTTTTACAGTGTAATGAGTGTACCTTTCCTTTTTATGGGAACGCAAGTTTTTTCTTTCCTAATTTTTAAGCAAATATAGTTTGCCGGTAGTAACGACGGGCACAAAAGTATGTACATATGTACATATAAATATAACAACACATATTAATGTTTTTGTTCAAAAAGACCACTAAAATAACGTATGTATGGTAGGTATGTACATATACCAGTATACATACATATGTACATACTCGTATGTTTTCTATAAAAGAATGGATTTTGTTAAATTTTTCTTGTGTCAGGTAGTCCTTTGTAAAAATATGTATATATTTTTTTGTTACCTCTTACAATCGCGTTTCTACGAAGAAAAATTTTGGTTTTGAAAACCTTTTGTGCTCAGTTTCGTTTATCACATGTCACAATTTCAAACTGTGCATTTATTATATATTTTTTGTTTTCATTACTCTACTTTTAATCACATTCTCATTACCAAAAAGGTTTAAGCAATTTTTTTCTTTATCTTACAATATATTTTTATTTTTTTGTTTTTACACAACTATTTGGCTTCACATCAATTTGGCTTCTCGGTTTTGCTTTGTTTTTATTTTGCTGTTTGTTATTGAATGACTCTCGTAAGATTTAAGTCCTTATCGATTTTGTGCAACTTCTCCGCCTATTGAAATCCCCGTGGGTGCTGCGCGGTGGAGTGCTAATTTTTTTTTTGCTTTCGAATTTTTATTTCACACACACACACGGTTGGCATTTCTTTTACTTTAAAGTCGTTTTTTTCACGATTGTGAATATGACATACAATATCACTTATAATATTTCGATGAAATAGTTCAACGATTTAGCACTTTTATAAATGCATTTTTTTTTTTTTTTTTGGAGTTTGCGAAACTGTAAATGCTGCACTTTGCAGTGCTCTAATGAATTTGTGTCATCTGTCAAAATGTCCTTTTCGTGGAAAATTCCCATGGAAGTGTGAAGGGCACTTTCATAAAAGCTCTGATGAGCTTAAAAGCTTAAATGTAATATACTGTTAGCTACGTATGCCTAAAACATGACCATCATCACGAAGTTGAAAGTGATGTGCTTTATTTTATTCTTCTTTTATGGAAACTGAAACTTAAGGTATGCTATGTAATGGGTGATTCATTTGGAGTTTTTTTTTTTGAAGTTATTTTTTTTTTTGAAGTTATCTTCAAGGCTTCAATACTTGAACGAGTTGGATTTTGTAAGCCTTTAAACCAAGATCTTGGCGTAAATTTCGCCAAGTTGTTTCAAAGGAAGGGCCGAGATGCTGCGCACGGCGTCGAATCGATTGGGCTGGTCTTCAGCCACACTCTCCGCTACAACCACAATATTCTCGTGACTACGAGCTGGATGTGGTATATTATGTCGCGTATCATTCAATAAAGTTCACTGAGACTCAAATTTGTGGATGGTATTTGGCAATGATGGACTCGGAATAATCACTTACTCACCACCTAACACACATACTGTACACACTGTACACATACCTAATTACTGTATTAACTACATAATTACTGTATTAACAATCGAGACGTCAGTAGTTTCATTTATGGGAAAATTGCTTACTGAGCGAAATTTTAAGAAATTCCGCTTAAGGGTGGGAAAGGTAGTAAGTGGAGTGTCAAATGCTACAAAAGGGAACATTTTTCCATCCGATCATTATACCCTCTACCCAAAGTAGAGTGTATAATAAATTTTGTGCGAGCGTACATTTGTATAAAGCGTGGTAGATCGCATAATGTCTATACGGGTATATTCTTTTTCAGCATAAGCAACTGACTCGATTTAGCTATGTCCATGACAGCGCCTGCACAAACCACCTGCTCACTTTTGACTTTTGTATGAAAAGCATCTTTGTTACAGCCAATATCGACTTAAAATCTGACATGGTGGCTTCTTTGGATGGTGTTATTAAAAAAACATAAGTAAAGACGCAATGAACTAAACATCAGAAAAACATGAATATACAATCTATTTATTACAATGGACACATCACATATATATCAATGACTGTGATTCCCCTCTTTTTGTTTTAGCGCCCATACAAAGCATCCATGCATTCCGGTGAATAATTACTTAGAATATGTAATAATGCATTCTTATGGTCAGACGATTCACATATATACAGAGTGTCCCAACAAGAGTGCATGATTCAAATTTGGAGCCATTTTTTTTCAATTGTAAGTGGCAACTCTGTTATATGACACATCTACAAATGTTTCGATTATTAAAAATGGAGCGCTACACAATTGAGCAATGTGTTATTACTGTGAAAACCCATTACAATAATGGGGAAGTTACGCTCATCCCGCTCGCATACTTCGCGGAATTTTCGGTCGTGGAAGTGAAAATTAATGTGTCAACAATTTGAAGAGTGATCAATAAATTTGATAAAACTGGGTCTCATTGCGGCACAACGCGGATATTATTTCTAGCTACAAAAAATTGGAAGAAGCCAAAAGTATTTGGGACCACTTTCTTCAGACATAACAGGATGGGGCGAAAGTAATGCTTCACGATTTGATGGACCATACTGCGAAGCAACTAGAGAGTTTGCCTGAAGGTGAAGTGGAACTTCTTCCGGAAAACCTCACATTGACCAACAAGTGAAGCTATAACGGATCGTCTGCATAAAATGCTCTCAAAGAAAAAAATAGCTACAAATTACAAAGCTATTTTGATAGCAAATATGTTAACGGCATCTGTTTGCATTGTTCCTCTATGGTTAAAAAACGACGGACATTGGAAGTACTATCGACCTTCATTAATTAATAGTTGGCGTTCTATAATGTTTCAGAATGCAAAGAAACTTCCGAGCTCATCAGAGCTATTATAGAAGATATTAAAAATCAGATTAAAGTAATGAGGCTAATTGTTCTTTTAACCAGGGAAGGAAAAACCACTACTGTCAGTTATGAGTTTCTCCTTACAATGATTCATAGATTAATCTTTCCTGGCAGAATAGTGGTTAATCTGGTCCGCAAAGGGAACCAAATTACGGAGTGGTGTTTCTGTAACTAAGGCCAAGAGTGGCGAAGGCTGAAACTTAATTATTCAACTTCCGAACAATAATCAATACTTTTCATAGAAATAATTTAAAGTAAAGTTAAGCCCCGTATAAACAATAATAATACAAAATAATGAATAAACTTGAATTTACAATAAACAAGAAAAACGTTACCTTTGGTTGAAGCGAAGCTGTAATACTATTGACATGAAATTTTAAATCGTACTATTGAACATAAACTTTGGGGGTTTAAATAGGGGCTACCCCAAAAAGTGGGCGGTACACGCCTACTAGTAGCTGCGTATGAAGCGACCATCTATAAGATGCCACCATATCGATTTTCAAGTTGATCATGACGTTTTCATACAAATCCATAAAAGTGATATGTGGGTTTGTATGGGAGTACCTCAAAAAGTAGGCAGGAAACGCCCATTTGAATATGTATATGAAAGGGGAGTCCACCAAATCGCATTTCAACCTTATTTTGACTTTAAGAAAGAAGTTTTTCATACAAAACCACAAAAGTGGGCAGTGGGTCTATATGGGGGTTACCCAAAAAAGTGGGCGTGGCGGGTCATTCTTGATACTTTATTAAACTGAAATAAAAAGAAGCGTATGTGCGAATTTTCAACTGGATAGCATATAAATTGGTCGCCCAAAAAAATGCGCAAAAACATACAGACAGACATGGCTAGATCGACTCGTCTCGTCGAGCTGATTAAGAAGATATATAAATTAATGCGTTTTGAGTGAAAATCCTGGAATCTAACACCGTTCGTGGTCACTGAAGTATATACTTTTTTTTGTGTAGAACGCCTGGGCATCCGACGAAGATACCCAAGCCGGCGACATCGTTACATCAGATTTAATTAAAATACATATTAAAACAATTTTATACTTTTAGGTCCCGAGCGAAATTTCGGGACCGGCGGGTATTTCGGTATAGTCGAGAAATCTCGCAAATTTTAAGTTTTCCGATCCCTAAGAAATTGTCGGGTCTCGTGGGATTCCCGACCCGTGGCCATCTCTAGTGCCAACTATTGCAAATCGCAAAACTCAATGAACAACGTTTTACAAATTTGTATTCCATTAACAGATAGCACAGTGGTCTCCCCCATAGGCCAAAAATAAAAAAATGAAAGTCAAAATTTTGGCTAGAATTGTGTCAACCCTATCTAATAATTGATATACCTATTTAAATCAACTTTTGTTTTTGCTTTATTCTATCTGTCCTCTTTAAGAACAGCTGCAAAAGGCAGAGCATGAAATTAATTTGGGTTTGCATCGTGAGTAACTTGCAAGTGAAGGTCGCAAATAAAACGTAAAAACATTTTTAAAAAAGATTGCTTGAACAATGGAAGTATTAAATATTTTAATAATAAAGCTATTAACTATTATTTCTGATAAATTACAAGTTCTCAGCTTGTTGTGTTCATTTTATTAAATTAATGTAATATATGTGCCTATTTTAGTACTAATTTGTGTGTAAACTTAAATTTCACTTAGACTTTTAGTTGTGAAGTTAATCAAAGTTAACAATCAAACTTATTTAAAAATATATGTCAACATTCACTGATTATATGTTGTAAGTTTCAGCTGCGAATATTTGCGAATGGCTGCGTTATTTTGTTGTGTCGTTTTGTGTTTGTCGTCTTAGTTTCTCTTGAGCATTTTGATTTCTTAGGTTATGTTTATAGTTTACATTTTTTATATTTTTTATTTTTCGTATAGGAGGTTCTTATGAATGCAAATTTAGCCGCATGTATATATTCGACATGTGGTGTTCCGAGACCGGTGCAAATCCAGAAAAGATTGAAAGCATATTGGATATTTTCAAATTGAAAATTGAGACTGAAGGCTATATAGTAGGAGCAAAATATTTGGAGCAATTGGAAGAACGCGTTAATTACCAAAGAACTTACAACTACATATTCCTGGTATTATCTTCCAACTACTGTTCATAAAATTTTAATTCACGGACCTGCAATTATTGAAAATGCTCTCGTGTCGATTGGGGAGTTATCTGAGGAAGCTGCTGAGTTGAGAAATAAGGATATAAAAAAATTTCGCCTGCAGCATACACGTAAAATTTCACGTATGGCAACAAATGAAGATTTATTCAATCGTCTACTCCTTACATCAGATCTGTTTATAACCGGACAACGAAAGTTACCACCTAAACATAAATAAATCTGTTTTTGATCTGTTGGAATGATATATTATACATATCACTTACTACTGAGCTCCGAACCTTTTATAACTGCTCAGCGAAAATTACCAAGAAAAAAAAAGAAATCCATATTATTTAAATCTGTTTTTGATTTGTAATTTTTAAATCAATTTTCTGTTTTCTATTTTCATTATTTTGTACAAGTGATTTTTTTTTTATTAACTAGCTATATTTCCTTTATAATATCTTATGATGAACATGTCTTAAATTAAAAACAAAATGATCATTTCTATGATTTATAAATTATTGCAATTTTAAAAAGCTGCTGTAAGTAGTACTGGATGCCGATTCCATACAAGACTGACCACTAGGGTTCATTCCGAATCGGTAGGTTATATGTCAGCTGTATGATATAGTGGTCAGCATACGTAGAGGCTTCTAAGACTGACATATACCAAATTTGGTTAAATTCGGATAAAAGACAATAAAAAAAATCCAGGATACTAAGGCTTCATTCCGAATCGGTGGGTTATATGACAGCTATATGATATAGTGATCCGATCCGAATGAAATTTGGTCAGGCTCTTAAGACTGACACCTACCAAATTTAGTTAAATTCGAATAAAAAACAATAAAGTTTTGGTGTACTAAGAGTTCATTCCGAATTGGTCGGCTATATGGGAGCTATATGATTTAGTGTTCCGATCTTGACGATTTTGACATATTGTCATCTAACTACAGAAGCCTATGACAAAAGTTTCACTTCGATAGCTGCACTGTAAGTATTTTTGGCCGACGGTTCCATACAAGACACTGTGCATAGTTTCAAATGGTCTTACCAGTTTGCATCGTAGAGCAAATAAGAAAATATTATTTTTCAACTTTAATATATTATTTTAGTAATTTTAGTTGGGGAACAAGCAAATAACTTAGTTTGAAGAATCTTTAATATTTGAAATTATAAAATTTCAAGTCGACGCGAATTAATTTATGACCCCATTAGAACAGTGATTACCCATCATTTATTTTATGTAAGAGATATATTTCAAAATCTATATTATACAAATTGTTATAGATTTTTCACTCCATTTTGTTAGATTCTTTTAATAATAAAAAATGAGTTAATGAAAGTGAAGAAAAAAAAATTGGTGAAAAATTTGTACGATGTTTTACGATTCATTGATTGATTGATTTAAATTTTTATTCATATAGGTTTTTTACAGCCAACACTCCATGTTGTGACGATTGCTATAGATTTTACTTCGATAGATTATTTTAATCATAAGAAATGAGTTAATGATTGTGAATAAAAAAAATTGGGGAAACATTTTTCAACGTGTTTTACGATGTTTTACACAATCCATATCCTGGAAATATGGCACCAACAAATAATGAAATAATATCCTAATATAAGCAAATGCGTATGGTCAAAAAACTTTCTCAAAACTCATGTCCTTTAAAAGAAATGTTTTTGCAGCGATAACTGCTTTAAAACCTCTTAACGCCAATTCATGTCCTGTAATTAACCAATGATTATTTGTATATTATTACTGAAAAATCAAAGTCACAATAAAAAAAAGAACATGAAAAAACGTTCGTACTGAATCTTAAATATTTTCCTTAACGAATGATGCATTTATATCTAATCATAATTTATTTCTGTTTATTTTATCAAGAGATGAAACTGTTTATGAGATTTACAAAAAATTTTCATCATATTGTATTTTTTTCAATTTAGCACCTTCAGTACATATTATGCATTTTGCTTTTGATAAGTTACTTTCAAAGTTTTTTATTAAAAAAAAAAATTGTCTTCTCAAGAACGATTAAAGATGCTGAAAATGTTTTCCGGTGTTAAAGAAAAAGTAACATAACAATTACTTTTTGTTTGACCCAATATCAGCTTGAATTTCGATATTGTGATCGCATCACACACATATACTATTGGACGTATCCCGTTCACTTTTTCGCGTTGTCTATTTACAAACCCGCCACCACCCATGTTTATGTTTTACAAGACGATGGGAAATTTCGAGTGAATAGTATTCAAGCTTCGTTTCAACCAAAGTTGACGTTTTTTCTTGTTTGTAAAGACAAATGCCAAATTTTCTTCTTCTCGCAAAAGCAGTTTTTTCAGTAATGTTTGATTAATTAGCATTTTCGAATAGGGTCACAATGAAATAATTTCGATTACTATGTGGTTATCAAAATAACAAATTTTTTAGTTATCAAAATGTTGTGGTTTATCGCAATCATTTCGACTATTTTCTGAGAGAGAAAATCGAAAAATATCTGGATCAATGTTGTTGACAAGCTTGTGTTCGCTTTTCATTTATTTATAAAACACACCTTTAAATTTTGCATTAGTAACAAAATGAGGAATTTATAGTGTTAGAAAATGTTCGATAGTGGAAAAAGAATTTCGATAGTAAGTACTATCGATAGTTTTCCACCTCTAAATTATAAAACATTAAAATGCGTCATGAATCCAAGTAAAATTATTATTTATTTTGAACTTCATCTGTTTTTATAATACGCAGTGAAAACAGCGAAGCGACGATTGTGTACTTTTACAAACGCTATAACGCGTAACAGAAAAACGGGTTTTATCTATAAAAATGAATGGCGATGATGTTTTAAAAATCGATCAACCTCAAGAGTTGAATTTCGAAAAAAGTAAAAAAAAGAGTAATATTTGTTTTCTCAGTATCTTAACCGCAGTCTTCAATTATTTTCAGTCCCGGAAAGCGATGGTGAACAAAGAAAGCGTTTAAAAATTGAAAATTTCGTCCAAGCCGGTATAGTGCAAACATCAGAGTTGCGTCAGCTGGCTTTGTCGGACTATGGACTTGTTAATGATGACCTCCGGCGCAAACTGTGGCCGCTGTTGGCGGGTGTGGATACCACGAATCTTGAAAGGGCGCCGAGTCTGGAGGAACTACAAACACATCCAGAGTATCATCAGGTTATTCTAGATGTCAATCGTTCACTGAAGCGTTTTCCGCCCGGCATACCATACGAACAGCGCATAGCGTTACAAGATCAACTCACTGTACTAATACTTCGCGTTATAAAAAAATATCCAAATTTACGGTATTACCAAGGCTACCACGATGTGGCCGTTACTTTTCTTCTGGTGGTAGGCGAGGAGGTAGCTTACGCTGTGATGGAACAATTGTCTACAACACATTTTTCAGAGTGTATGCAAGAGACAATGGAGGCGACGCAGAAGCGCCTCATGTTTATCTGGCCAGTTGTAAATTTTGAGAATCCGGAACTGTTTAAATTTTTACAACGTTCGGCTGTTGGCACACTGTTTGCCTTGCCTTGGTATTTGACATGGTTTGGCCACAGTTTGAATTCGTACAAATCCGTAGTTCGGTTGTACGACTATTTTCTAGCGTCGCCAATGTATACGCCAATATTCGTAACTGCGGCGATCATTCTCCATAGGTCAGATGAAATTCTTATTGAGGATTGCGATATGGCGTCCATACACTGTGTGCTTTCGAAGGTACATTTTATACACCCAATTTGAAATAATTTTTTAAATATATGTAAGTACATATTTTCAGCTTCCCGATAATTTGCCATTCGAAGATCTATTAAAGACATCTAGCAAATTGTGTAATAAGTACTCACTGACTGTAATAGAAAAAGAAGTCGAGGAACTTATACGAAAAGAGTAAGTTTGGCTGAGAAGAGTCAAAATCTTTTGGTATTTCATATATATTTTTTTTTATACCATTATAGACAACAACAACGACAGTTGGAAGAGAAAGTAATGCTGGAGCGGCGCAAAAAACTTCAACGCTCAACTTCTAAGGGAAATTATAGCATAAGTCAGTGGCTCCCACATCTCTTGACCACGAGATCAGTTATAGTGACAACTGCGTTCTCAATTGTTGTTGGTGTTTGCGCTTATTACTACAAAAATCAGTACCTAGCTGCTGGCATCAGTTGAGTAAACGAGTACCTGCAGCCGTCATTGCACTACGCAGTGCGGCAAGCTAAATCGCAACCCAAGTGGATCTGCATGATAGGGGTGACGCTATATTAATTAATTAACTTTTATTATATACGTCTAGATGCTTTTTTGTTTTGCGGTGAAATTATCCGTTACCAATATGTAATTACACTTTTTTCCAAATTCCACACTAGCATTTAAGCGAATTTAATAGAGTATAACTGGAGCGTGTAAATAGATGTGAAACTTAAGATAACCCCAAATGAAATGTGCATATATGTACGTACAATCTCCGTATATATAATCATTTTTTTTTTCAAAGGTGGAAATAATTGGTAAATTCAGTTAACGGTATATTATGTTACTTTATTATATTTGTTACATTGCTTTATCATAAATAACACTAAGCAACAGCCAAAATCGTGCGAATATATCTCTTTTGTCCTTTTTAAAGAAATACCCCTCAGATGTAATACACTTGTGGCTGAAGCATGATTACGGTGTTGTTTTTGTTCAAAAAATCAAGAACAAAAGTTAAAATTGAGCATTTTTGGAACAAACTTCGCTATCACACGTTTCTTGCCCAAAATATCCTAAAAAAAAATGCATGGCATGAGCCAACCGGTATGCCGTCATTCTCAGCAACATCTCTAATAATGATACAACGATTCTCCACTGCTTCAATGTTTTCATCGGTTGTTAATGTGCTGGTGCGTCCATGACGTGGATAATTAATATCTCGGCCATCTGTGAAGAGCATTTTTTGTTACTCAAATACGCCATAAGCCATAGTCAAAATTGTTTATGCTTTGGAGCACTTTACTTTTCCACACAACAATTTAATACATATTCATTGATCCATTTTTTCGGCATCAAAAAAACACCAAGCACACTGAAACACGTCTAACATTTATATCTGTGAAAAACTAAAAATTCTAAATGACATCATATCAACCTTTTTTTTTTTGGGAACATGTGTGTACCATTATAAAAATAAAATGTACGTTACCCCGAAATTTCAAGTCACCTTTTTTTTAACACACCTTTTATATATTGAAACTAGTAGTTTTTTTGTTGATAATACATTACTGTTTGTATCTTATTCATGTATGCATCGAGCTCGCCATTGATAAAACTGGAATATAAAGCAGCTATACAAATACTTTCCTGTTCAGAAGTCAGCTTTATTATATCGGGGGCTTAAAAATATGAAACATAAAAAGGCACTAGTCTAGAATAGAGTAGCCTCGCTTTTTTCAAATGCATATACTAAAAGTTTAGCTAAAGCAGTAGCTTTTTTTGTTCCGGAACGGTTCATTGATTTTGTTTTAATTCTGTAAAAATTAAATTAAAGTATAGGTTTCGGTTCTCAAGTTGAATCGCTTAATTTTGATTAACGGTTCCTGTTTCGGTTTTATGCCCTGCATTTAGCACATTGGTCTAAGCGTATTTCGGAGAGCAGAAAGCTCTAATTACACAGTTCAACATGGTTTAGTTGGAAAGCTTACACAGTTCAACATGGTTTAGTTGGAAAGCTTAGGGTCATTTCCAAAGTAATATGCTGCGTAGAATCTGAATCCAGGGTCAGAATTGGCCCATCACGTCAGGAGATATTTGAAGTTACTTACACGAAAAACGTCGTTTTTTCCTTCTTTTGAGATTATGTACGGGGGCAACCAATTTTTGTGGTCTGTCTCTCCAGTTACATCATTTATTGAGCAACGTGTTGCAAGGTGATTATCGAGTAATTCTTGGTGATTACAATGCACACCTTGAGATATTGTTCTCGGAGTTGGGTAATGATTGTTGCGGATCAAATAGACGACACTTCTTTTTTCACAATGAACGATGATGATGATGAGCTTTCATGCGAATGTTGCACGCTTAGCGACCTTGCGTGATGAAATTCGTGCCAACGATCCAAGTGACAGTCATATTGCCTTGTCATCTTACAATGTGAATAATCTCGTTGCGGAGCATAGGAAGGCAAAGTGGCTGGAACACTTGGATAATTATGACTCGGGTTCGCGAGGTCTGTGGAACACTATTAAAAACTCCCTGGTGTTCTTCAGAATAGAGATCTTTCATCTATCATATTCGAGGGAATGCAAATAGGATCGTCAAAGATGTGTGCAGACATTTCGTGCACCACACTTCTCAGCAGAATAGGTTAAAGCGTAAATCCATACGTCGTATTCGAATGAAAAAAGGAAATTGGAATTTAGTTGATTTTACATGTGAAGAGATTTCTGCTGCTATTGGGAAAGTAAAATCATCCAAGGTACTCGTCCCGGACGGCATTTCAATGCAAATGCTGAAGCACCTCGGACCTATAGCAACAGAATATCTTACGTAAGTGTTGAATTTTTCTATTTCCCAAATAATTGTCCCAGACGTATGGAAGGTAGCAATGATTGTACCTCTTTTGAAACTTGGCGTGAAGCTGAACTTGGGTCCTCTTTATAGGCACATTTCGCTTCTTTCACCAATTGTGACAGTTTTGGAATTATTACAATCAATGACAAATCATTGACAAAGATGCATCTACCTCCTTTCTGTACAAAATTGGTGACCTATGCGGATTATTCTCCCATTTTATTTTCGGGCGTGAACTTCGATGAAATTTGTGCGCGAACTAATATCTATTTAGAGAATTTGTTAAATTTTTTCAATGCTCGCAACTTCACACTCTCAACTTACAAGTCGTCGGCTTCCATTTTCAGCTCCTGGTCTACGGCTAGATGTCTTTTTGAAGGGGTTTCAGTATTCCGACAGTTCAGAAGCCTGTCCTGAGTCTGGTCAATCATGCAAATTACAAGATATGATATGAAGCCATAAGATGGGATTCTATAGGGATAAGATGCAGTATAGCCAGACGATAAGTTAGTAAAAGTTGATTGAGAGAAAGTCGCAAACAAATCCGATATCTTAAAATCCAATGATGCTATTATCAGAACGAAAATTTGAAGGGTAAACCGTAATTCTACGTTTTATATTGGCACGGCTGGAAAAGTTCTTAAGATTGTTGCATACTTTACTTTTAACTCGTAATACATATGGATCATAACACTGTTTGTTTAATGAGCGAGCAACATAATTTTTACTATAATCAACGTTTGTACCAGTTTATTTATATCTATTGAAAAGGCGCAATTTAATATTTTTTAAACGACTGAGACTACTAGAGAACCAAAGTAACAATATTTGATGCCGTCTCAATATTTGTACAAGCCTCAAGAATTGACCAGTCTGTACTGAAGAGTAGTCGATTTAACTTAACATAGTTAGTTTTTATACCATTCACACATACGAGTAGTGTGCTCCGTTTGTGGCAATCCGATAAATCGCATCGTCATGTCTGTGCGTTGTAACAGCTGACGCAATTCGTGTCATATGAGGAGATATACTGACCTGACTTCTCATATAGAGTGGAGCGTTGACTTCCTTGCACCGTGTTGTCAATCTATGCGGAGGAATGCAACACTTATTTCTTCTGATTTCCGGTCACCCGTGCGGGCGTCGCTCCTATTCTACACACCCTTCACCAATCCTTCCACCGACCGTCAACGAATTATGTGCGCTCTCCATTATTCAATTGAGCACCGGTTTAACTTTTTTAGAGTTTTACAGCTCATATGTAATGGTCTGCTTGGGAAAGTGGTCGAGATTGTGGATTATATGGAGCGTCATGATGTCATAATGTGTGCAATTGACCAAGTTTACATGCTCGTGTCACCTTGCGTCTCTAGCTGACTTTAATATATTCAGGCAGGACAGTGACAGAGACAGGAACAGTGTCGGAGGTCTGACATTCATCGTTCATCGTACGTTGAATTTCATACCTTTTTCACTGGCTTCTGTAGGTCGATAGGATTTATTTCTGGAGACACAATGTCTGGGTGTGAAGTTCAGAAAAATGGAGGTTGAGTTTGTGAACATATATATGCCACTAGTCAACAGCTTGGACCATGGGCATTGTCCGATATTGAGCCACGTGCTGCAAGGTGATCATCGAGTAATTCTTGGTAATTTCAATGCACACCATGATATATGGTTCTCGGAGTTGGGTAATGATTCAAGAGGAATGAACGATGATTGTGTAACAGAGATGGGCAGAACTACTACTACAATTCCCCAGACTTAACAGTCGTCAGTCACTGAGTGCTCGATTGATATAGCGTTGAGTTCCTATTGTGGTTAACATAATTCATTCGGAAAATTTAATTGGGTCGACCTTGTGTGATGAAATTCGTGACAAGGATCCAAGTGACAGTCGTATTGCCTTGTTATCTCACAATGTGAATAATCTCGTTACGGAGCATTGGAAGGCAAACTGGCTGGAACACATGGATAATTATGACACGGGTTCGCGAGGTCTGTGGAACACTATTAAAAAAATTCCCTGGTAATCTTCAGAATAGAGCTCTTTCATCTATCATATTCGAGGGAATGCAAATAGGATCGTCTAAGATGTGTGCAGATATTTCGTGCAACACTCTTCTCAGCAGAATAGGTTAAAGCGAAAATCCATACGTCGTATTCGAATGAAAAAAGGAAATGGGAATTTAGTTGATTTTACATGTTAGGAGATTTCTGCTGCTATTGGGAAAGTAAAATCAACCAAGGCACTCGACCCGGACGGCATTTCAACGCAAGTGCTGAAGCACCTCGGACCTATAGCAATAGAATATCTTACGTACGTGTTGAATTTTTCTATTTCCCAACTAATTGTCCCAGACGTATGGAAGGTAGCAATGATTGTACCTCTTTTGGAACTTGGCAGTGAAGCTGAACTGGGGTCCTCTTATAGGCACATTTCGCTTCTTTCACCTATTGTGACAGTTTTGGAAATTTTATTATTACAATCAATGACAGATCATTGACAAAGATGCATCTACCTCCTTTCTGTATAAAATTGGTAACATATGCGTATGATTCTCCCATTTTATCTTCGGGCGTGAACGTCGATGAAATTTGTGCGCGAATTAATATCTATTTAGAGAATTTGTTACATTTTTTCAATGCTCGCAACTTCAAATAGTACAAGAATATGTAATTTGAACTGATGAAATACATATCAAAAATCGAAAAAAAACTAAATGGCCTACTAATTTTTATACCATTCACACATAGTGTGAAATGGTATTATCAATTTGTCTGAAAGTTGGTAATAAAAGGAAGCATCGTAGACCCCATAAAGTACATATGTATGTACATATATTCTTGATCAGCTCGCCATGTCCCTCTGTCTGTATGTTGTTGCGCATTTTTTGGGGACCAATTTTTATGCTATCCAGTTTGCACATACACTTATTTTTATTGCAGTTTAATAGAATATCAAGATTGGGTTAGCGCCCATACAAATCCACCGCCCACTTATGAATTTATGTATGAAAACTTTTTATATATATGAACTTAATAACTTATTAAGTTAACGTTTTTCTTGTGTTTATTTATAACTTCGTCAATTAAAAAAAAAAAAATCGCACAAAAAAGGCCGCACAAAAACAGGTTCGAGTGTACTTTATTGGGTCTCGGACGCTTTCTTTTTTTTTTTTTAATTAACTGATTATACTCCTGTCCTTTGTGCAAGTTAAATTTTTCAAATGGGAGGTGCCAAGTTCCATGTTGTACTGCAAAAATTTAACAGGCTTTGAATTCAACAAACAAAAAATGTTAACTATGGTGGAACCGAAGCTTTAATATTCTTCACAATTGCCCCTTTTTGCTCAGCAACGCTGGTGTCTACTTCAGTTTATACATTTTTGAAGGAATACATATATTTGACAATTTTTAATATAATAAAATTTATTCATACATGCATTTGGAACGAATTTGGCTGGTTGTTGATCACATAAAAAAAATTAACCAAGTTTGCATCGAGCGGAAGTTGAACCTAAGTCGTCTGGATGTTAGGCTGCCCTCTTGACTGTTGAGCCGTCGATGCGTCAAATATTTGCTGATATAAAGTTTATACAATATCTACTAATATAAATTGCAGCTTTTGTATGTAGTGGACCAATTTCAAAACAAATAAATTGAAAATAATTGCTTTAATTCAAAAAAGTTCGATAAAACAAAATAAATACACAGTGTTTTCGTATGGGAGCTATACCTTCTAGTGGATAAATCGCGGTCATGTTTGAATGTGAATTGCTTCTCGTTATAAAAAGTATCCATAGTAACTTTCAAACCAATATTTAAAAAATTAAGGAAGTAGGGCTGAGAAGAACGCACAGACAGACATATGGACATGGCTAGTTCGACTCGTCTTGTCGCGCTGATCCAAAAATATGTGTATATGTATATTTTTTTTAGGGTCTCTGATTATTTGTTCAAGGCAATGCATACATTGTACATAATTTTTAATACTATTCACACTCTGTGTTAAGAGTATGAAAATTAATAATTACAAAATGATTTATTTTCTACATTAGATACAAAAAACTTGGGCGTCAAGTAGCCATGTTCGATATTTATTAATATCGTACATATAACTCAGAAACAATTTTTTTGTCCATCATTTTCATTGAGGCCAGCTTCAAGCGCAAATATTAATTCGTTTAATTTCGTTTCGTTTAATTGAAAATGGAGTTTTTTTAGTTTGGAGCTTGATTCACGGCAGTTCAATGTTAAGGTAGTCAGTTGGCGAATGTTTTCAGAGAAACTGTTGTCACCCATTACTACACGAATATCCCATTCGAAAGAATCCAAAGCAGGATGCTCTGAAGCGTTGAAATGTCGAATTAAAAAGCGTATAATCTCTGTTCTCCGTGCTGTGAGCACCTGTGGGACCAAGCGAAACAACTCGGGATTTAGACCATCGAATTCCACTCCCAAGTCAACCTCATTGCAGTAAGAATTCTCTGTGCAGCAGTTTTTGTATATTTTTGAAATTTGACGCGTGGTAAGAACAAAATCGTCCGGGTTGTGAAATCCATATTTATGGCACATACGAATTGTATGCTGTTCGTCACGATTCCCAATTAAGTAATCAATCGAATGGTGGAGTACCTAATCATAAATATGTTCATATGAAGACGATTTGAAATCAGATACAAACATTTGTATTGTACAAATAACTATTGCTGGAACTTACCTCAATTAATATCTCCTTGTTGTCTATGCTTTTTAATATTTCTTGCATAATTTATTACTTTTCTTTTTAATTTTTGTTGACGAACTTAATTAGTGTAGTGTTTGGTCGAAAATCAACATACAACAGAATTTAAGAATTGGTAAATAAACTAATTACTAGATTTGTATACCAATCAGCTGATACTATAATTAAGTCCAGCGTAGATAGTTAGCGTCATCATGACAAGAAAAAACAGCTAAATTACATAGAATACGTCAACGCAACAACGCGTTGACTATAACAAAGTGATAGTTATTATGACTTTTAGTATAATGGATAGTCTTATATTACTAAATTGTTTGTCTGTCAAAATACAAGACAACCTGTAAAAAAAAAATTGATTTTGACAGCCATTCATTTAGTAAGACAAGACTGTCCATTATTGTGA
>JAWNNQ010001167.1:122500-138091 GCA_035044765.1 Leucophenga montana
TGAAATATTAGTGCATAAACCGTGACTTTATATATTGGAAAAGAGTAGGAAAATTCGCAAATTTCTTTCATAATTTGCGCTGTATTGTAGCGTTGAGAGGGCAACAGCTAGCGAGTAGATTTTAAGAGTTGAACATAGCTTAGGATATTCGCCGGTATCGATTATAAATTTTATGTCAGCTGACTTAAGAGTTTTTTTTTTTTTTTTTTTTTGTTTTAAGTTAACGCACGAATATTGCGTTTGACTTGGCCGAACTTAAGAGTTTAAATAACGATAATTCAAATTCAAATTAGTTGCATTATACAATATTATGTTTGAACAAATTAAAATTAGAAAATGATCTATGATATTAGATAACAGTACGACGTTGGTTTCAGACACATAATACGGCGCGTTTCACGCGTCGACATCACGGCCTCATCGATCGGCGCTGTTGTCTGCTCCTATGTCGGGACTGATGAGCGCCGAGTTCCTGGTCTCTTGCAGCTCATTGGTTATGCATTACACCGCATTGTCTACACACTGCCTAGGACTTACATTGCCCAAACGAGTGGGATGTAGCCAGGCAATTTTGGCAGTAGCCTAGTCGACGCACCGTCTGACGTAGATGAAGGGTGTCCATTTTCAGAAATGTTTTACAAAGACGTAGCGAGTTACGGTGTTGGCAGAGTCGGCACTGGTTCCAAGAACTGTGGGGAATAAAGAAATGAAAAATCCCAGAGATGAAATTAGTGTGTGTTTGCACAAATTGAGATATTAGATATAATAAATGAGGGATTGAGTGCATATATGAGTGAGTGGTAAAGCAAAAATGTGATATCAGTTTGATTTAGTGAGTATTTGTATTTGTTTTTTCTGTAGGAAGTACGCAAAGTTTCACAATATGTCAAGTGATGACCCCGTTTTGCGTTTTAAGTTCGGCAACACGAATTCGTCCATCAGGTCCAGGGAATGTTCGTAGTACTCGTCCGAGTCCACTCGGTTGGGTGTAACAATTCATCCTTCACAACAAAAAAGTCATCCTTCTGAATATTACTTTGAGGATGTTTCCATTTGTATCGTTTCTGCAGCTCGTGGAGATATTCGTCCGGCGGAATAAAAGACCATTCGAGACCATGAACGCTATACTTTTGAGACACTTCGCTAGCAGTGGTCCGAATGAATTTGTTGTAATTTGCCAGTAATTTTTTGCTGGTGCCCACGAAATTGCGTCCGTTTTCGGAAATGATCTTTCGGGTTAGATCACGGCGACCAGCAAAACGGGCTAAGGCAGCTGAGAATGCATCGGATGAGAGGCTTGTGACCCATTCAAGGTGAATGGCTTTTGTCACGAAACATACAAATACGCCAACATATCCTTGACTAGTCGGACTTCGCTTGAGCAGTGAAAACTTAATGTCGAAGGGTCCAGCGATGTTCACTCCAGTGATTGCAAAGTGATTTGCGTTCATCACTTCTTGGCAGGGTATGAAATGGGAGACCCACGGGACGGCAAAGAGTTTGTTACAAATCGGTAGACATACGCAATGGAGCGAAGGGCTTTGGAATATGACTAGAAACGGTTAAGTGGGTCATCGTCAGGAGAGATTGCTATTAGAACTTCTACTTTGCCCGCTTCAAGAACTGTAGGCGGTGAATGCTGGTAAAGGGCCATTCTGTCATTGGCAGAGATATCCAGCTATCCAAGATATCCAAGCGAGCATGATTGAAGAGTCTGATGATAAACGAATTGAGTGATTAAATGGTTTCACATGGGCTACAACATCGGCAACAAGTTTCCAAAATGAAACTGCCGCACAGAGTTCGAGTCTGGGTACACTGATAGTCTGAAGAGGAGCGACTTTAGTCTTTGCAACCAGTAGCGTGGTAGAGATCGCCATTTTCGTTTGTGCATCGCACTTAACCCACAACGCCGTATGCTTTTTCAGATGCATCGCAGAATCCATGGAGCTGTGTAGTGTTTTTGGGTGAGAAATTTAACCATCGGGTTATGCCTATGTCTTCAATTTGCTTGATGGTTTTTAGGAGTGGTAATGGTTTTACACATTCATCGCATGCTTTGCCTTCCAACCATAACTGCTGTATCAGAGTCTTTGCAATTAATATGATTAGAGCGAGCCATACAGCAGGGATGCCACTGTCGATAAAATCTGAAGTTTGCATTCGTATTTTAAGATGTGAGACACTATTGGGAATTGTGTGTCACAGTCTTGACCGAGCTGGTAGAGTGTTCATTGCGAGAAAGGGAGCGCAATTCGCACCAAAGGCCACCGTTTTGAGTGGAAAATTTTCAGTGTGTCCATTAGGGAATTCGCGAAAGAGAATTAGTTGAAATTTACAGTGTTCTTTGTGAACGAGAATTTGGCGATACATATTTCGACATCGCCAGGGAATGCGAATTGAGGAAGTGCCAATTGAGAATAATGTTCACGAGATCCGACTGTAGGGTGGGCCCAGTGTATTAAACATCGTTGAGTGTTGCAGAATTTCACTGCGACTAGTTTTTATAGCTTCCACCCGCAGTCCACCAAATATTGCAACATTTGGTGGACTGTGGGTGGAAGCTATAAAACTAGTCGCAGTGAAATTCTGCAACACTCATCTGCAACATTGATAGATGGATCCCCCGTCTTTTTAGGGTCCCCCGTCTTTTTAGAGGCTAAATACAACTCGGACTTTTGTAGTGAGACATAACAACGTCACAGGCTGGGGTTAGATCAGTGGGTGTCCAAAATTCGTCGCGACACAAATTTATATATAATATCGAGACCAGGTCTGTTTGTCAGCTATACCCTTCTCAAAAATAAGACGATAAAGTATTTCGATATTTATGCCTCGTTTACAAACACGCAACATTTAAGCAACTAACAACTGCAACTTGTAGTTGCGAAAAATTGTTTACATTGAAATTGTAAGTCAAACGATCAGCTGACCGCCTTGGCGGTCGAAGACTGACTGACTAATTTCTGCCAGTACTGCTGTATTTATACAGTTTCTCAGCTCTGCTGCGTTGCCGCGATGCCGATAACTGCTCGTCGATACCCGATTGCTTCGATCGGTAACGATGGCGTCTACTACGATTCGATAGCTAACCTTCGGTAATCGAGTGAATCGTTCGATAACGATTGTAACGATCGATTATACGATTGTAACTGGTGTGGCGTTGGATTTAAATTCAAATTTTCTTTTTACTTATTCTTACTACTGCTACTATTTTTATTTCTACGTTAATATTTAATGATTCAATGCCTTATAATGTTTCTCTTACGTTAGACGCTAATACTTAAACTTAGCCTAAGCTATATTTTGTGCGTCGCTATTTTAGCGACGTCACACTCCCTCCTGACTTTCCCAAAAATGAACGGGGAATTATTTTGCCGCCTTTGCTAACGGGAATACTCTCCATGACCCGTCTGAGTAAAAAGAGATCTGGGTCGGATGCCCTTCGTTCTCCAAGTTGCGTCAATATTGCTGCGTAGCTTGATGTTCTCCGATTACCTCTAGGGTTGTAGCGGGCAGAGCTGTTTCCTTAGATGCGGTTGGTATACATGACCCAATGTCAACGTCCACCGTGCGAAAACCGCGTCCCCGGTCGTATAGGCGTCTCTTTGGTCGATGTAGAACTTGCCTCGACCCATTCTTCGTAGTCAATACCAAAACGTCTGCGACGTCGGTAGCGATGAAAATTCCTTCCTTCTGATGAATAACTGAATGTCGACATTACTGTCCCGTATCTGGTCCTCCAACCGATCACAGAAACGCACCGGTAAGAAAAAACCCAAAAACGTCTTCCTAAAATCTGTCCAGGTCCTCCAGTCCTGCTGATTACTCCGCCACCATGCGAGCGGTGCGTCGCAGGACCACTGGCATGGTTCTTATCATGCTGTCAGCGTGCAGTCCTTGCGCTTCTGGCAAATCTTCCATATGTTCGACGAATTCAATGGGGTCTCCTGACTCGTCGAACTCTACGTTCCATTTTAAAATCCTGTTCATGATGTCCCCTGGGCTAAGCGTGCGTCCTTCCGTGCCCTTAGCCTGCGGTGCGATGATAGCTCCACCGCTATGTGTAGCTCTGTCCACTTCCTCCTTTAATGGTCCTTGTTGGTCACCTCTGTCTAGGCCACTTTGCGATCCACATGGATAAATCCAGGCGGTGGAGATCCTTTCAATATTTCCCTTCGCCTCAACCTCCAAGCGTGTCTTCTTCAATAGACATAGTTACTATTATAATTCCGTACTAAAATTCCAAAAAATAAGACAATAAAGTATTTCGATATTTATATTACAATTTTATTCACAAATTCGTTAGTGTTATTCTTAACTTAGGCTTACAATTACCTTAAGTTATCCTACTCTGGAATACCTATTACAGCACCCGTTGCCAGAAGTGCTTCTCTAACTATAGCACCCGTTACCAAAAGTGCTTCTCTAACTACGACACCTGTTGCCAGAAGTGCTTTTCTAAGTACGACACCTGTTGCCAGAACTGCTTTGCTAACTATGGCACCTGTTGCCAGAAGTGCTTTTCTACCTACGGCACCTGTTGCCAGAAGTGCTTTTTTAACTACGACACCTATTGCCAGAAGTTTCTTGCTAACTACGGCACCTGTTACCAGAAGTGCTTTCCTAACTATGACCCGTGTTGCCAGAAGTGTCTTGCTAACTACGGTACCTGTTACCAGAAGTGCTCTTCTAAGTACGACACCTGTTGCCAGAAGTGTCTTGCCAACTACGGCACCTGTTACCAGAAGTGCTCTTCTAAGTACGACACCTGCTTCCAGAAGTGTCCTGCTAACTACGGTACCGGTTACCAGAAGTGCTCTTCTAACTACGAACCCTGTTGCCGGAAGTATCTTGCTAACTACGGCACCTGTTACCAGAAGTGCTGTTCTAATTACTATAGTACTTGTTACCAGAAGTACTATGTTAAACTACAACTCTGATCTAACTACTATAGTACCTGTTACCAGAAGTACTATGCTCAGCTACAACTGAAAAGAGAAGAGCAGAAAAATATTAGTAATCCGCAGCATTCTTACCACTGCTGGTTGCGACCGACCTGTGCTGCTGTATTTATACAGTTTCTCAGCTCTGCTGCGCTGCCGCTAACTGCTCGTCGATACCCGATGGCTTCGATCGATATACGATTATACGATTGTGACTGGTGTGGCCGTTGGATTTAAATTAAAATTTTCTTTTTACTTATTCTTACTACTGCTACTATTATTATTTCTACGTTAATATTTAATGCTTCAATTCCTTCTTAAACTTAGCCTAAGCTATATTTTGTGCGTCACAACTGCTCGGTTTTACGACTGCATGATGGGGGAGATAGAACGACGTGTATTTTGCCGGAAGTATCCTGTTGCCGGAAGTATCTTGCTAACTACGGCACCTGTTACCAGAAGTGCTGTTCTAATTACTATAGTACTTGTTACCAGAAGTACTATGTTAAACTACAACTCTGATCTAACTACTATAGTACCTGTTACCAGAAGTACTATGCTCAGCTACAACTGAAAAGAGAAGAGCAGAAAAATATTAGTAATCCGCAGCATTCTTACCACTGCTGGTTGCGACCGACCTGTGCTGCTGTATTTATACAGTTTCTCAGCTCTGCTGCGCTGCCGCGCTGCCGCTAACTGCTCGTCGATACCCGATGGCTTCGATCGATATACGATTATACGATTATGACTGGTGTGGCCGTTGGATTTAAATTAAAATTTTCTCATTGCAAAGTTCGATTGCTTCAACCTTGTGCATATGACCGAGAGATACATATTCGGAAATCACCTTGTTATATTGTTCCTGAAGTTCGGGCAGGATTTGACAGAATGTGTCTTTTTCTGACTTGGGGAGGTGTTTGGAAACCTTTTCTGTTTCCCTGAAGATTGTAAGCTGCTTATTGAGACATGCATTGGCATCTGTTGTTGTGCTAAAGGATGCACATTGAGTGTTAATTGCGCCACTCAAAATCCATCCGAACACGGTGTTTTGAGCTATCAGAGACCCTAGAATTTGAGATCTGCAAGATCTGCTTTTGTTCTCCGTTCTCCACGTGTGTATCCGGGGTGTGGAGATTTTGGTGAAAACATTAATTTTTGGCCTGGTGTATCCGTTTGAGTTTTCACCTTTGGCTTCATATAATTAACCTTTTCCAGTACGTCGTATCTCAAGGTGAGAAACGCGTCCATTTCGTTCCATGTATGGAGATCTAGTTTCCCTACGAATGCTTGCTCCCAGAGAGTGAGAGTTTCTTCGGAAAGTTTAGAGGAGCTAAGATACACAGCCGCTCGTGTAAATTTCATGAGATTGCAGCATAGAGAGACAGTCTGAGTATGTCGACTGTGTCTTTTGGATTGCTGTGGTTCTTTCTGATTTAGCCTGAGGTACATTAAATAGGGATTTTAATTGTGCATCTATGAGAATGCGTTTGTTTTCGAACCTGGCTTTTAGTGTTTCCCAGGCGAGTGTATAATTTTTATCGCTACACTTTCATACGGTTTTATATTTTCGTGCCATGTTATCTGATTTGTATTTCATGCAACGTACAAAATATCACATAAAAATATTACTTTGTGGTATAACGACTGCGCAAGAAATTTGACAGCTACATTTTCAGTGTTAACAAGTGGCAGCAGAATCGTATTTATAACACTAGTGCACTAGCATTTACAATGGATAAAACCGTGATAAATTGCGCTATATTAGGAATTTATGCAGTTAATAAAGAAAAAATGCAAACGAAAAAGCAAAAAGCTTAAGAGAAATTACGAAAAAGTCGTGCACGTAACATTTTGTGACGGAAATGGTTGCTGCGACCAACAAGTGCAGAGAATGAAGTTAAACAGCTGATGTTTACTTTTTGCGTGTTTAAAAACACTGATTAATACTTTTTGCAACACTTTGCAACACTGTTAACAAAATGACACAGAAATCTTACACGAAATTGAAATGTCACATTGCTGAAAAGATATATTTTTTCATGGTCACACGAGGTGGCGAGACTATCATAGCTATCCGCCATGAAAATGTAAGACAGTGTGGCCAGGCCATAAGTGAATATCGTTTTACGATATCATTAGCCTTGCTTAAGTGATAGAGTTTCTGGGCGTGTGACAAATGTGGGTGATGCCATAAATAGCAGTAAGCATGTCACGAAATGATGGCCATGTTTCATATGTATCATAAAATGGTTCGCAATTACAAGCATCTCCATTTATGGAACTTGAGAGAGTTTCAGATTTCACAGAACTTTCCCTTTCTTTCTGTGTTGGTTTACGTTTTAAAATCTCTACGAACCGAGCTTTAAAATTGAAATAAAGGGGTTTTGCCTTTCGAAATTTGTTGCGAATTTGACCCATTATTTCATCTGTGTAGGTAGCGTCGTTTTAAGGCATGACATCTTCGTATTCACTTGTCAATTTCACCCAGAGCTCACCGAGATCCACCATTTGAACCTCAGCCATGGATTCATTTTGCTCTTTAGACAAAATTGACTCGAATGTTGCCAGTTATTCGAAGATAAATACTTAGGATTGTTAGGATGATCATTGTTTTTTAATTTTTTTCTTATTTTTCAACTTGGGGAAAAAATATATACAATTCAAAATATATGTTTTTTGAGTGGGGTGTGCATTATTTAAAAGAAAAAACATTTTTTTGTGTGTAGGTATTGATCCTTTTTTTTAAATAATTTTTATTTAAAAAAAATTTTTTTTGTTGAGTAGGGTGTATATTTGTTTAAATAAAAAAAAATATTTTATGAGTGGGGTGTGTATGGTTTTTTAAAAAATTATTAATTTTTTGTTTTTTTTTTGTTTTTATGAGCGTTTGAGGAGAATATTCGGTCGCTGCTAATTTTGTGTGGAGACTGAATAAGTTCAATCCACAGGAAATATGTTTCAATGGTACCAATTTCCCGTGGAGACTGAATAAGTTCGACCCACGTGAAATGTGCTACTGTTTAAGCAAATGTGTTCTGGTAATGTACTATGTAATGACTCTGTACGTTTGACACACGAAAGAATAAACACCCGTTGGATAATTTTCGTGTGGAGACTTAATAAGTTTAATTCACAGAAAATATATTGCCGATGGTACCAATTT
This sequence comes from Leucophenga montana, assembly GCA_035044765.1. NCBI lineage: Eukaryota > Metazoa > Arthropoda > Insecta > Diptera > Drosophilidae > Leucophenga > Leucophenga montana. Next base: position 130,610 of record JAWNNQ010001167.1, read on the forward strand.
CCCGTGGAGACTGAATAAGCTCGATCCGCGTGAATGTGCTACTGTTTGGACAAATGTGCTCTAGTAACACTTTATGTAAGGACTGTGTACGTTTGACCCACGTTGTTGTTTTTGTAACAGCTTCGTGTGAGCTGCATCAGGAAATATATATACACAATTTATTATATATAAATGAATGTAGTAGTGCAAAGCAATTTATGAATGTAAGAGAAAGACAGACCGAAATGCAATCTCAGGTGTCAAGGTCTAGGAAAAAACCAACATCATCTGGTCGTAACCAGAGGTCTAATGGGCTCAATTGAGTCGGATGGGACGGGCAATTAAACAAATTAATTGTATCGTGCGGTGATTGACCGCATTCAGGGCAGCAATTAGTATTGCTTATCCCAATTCTTTCCCTGTAGCACTCGAGCATAACGCTCCATCCGGAACTTAACTGTGCAAGTTTCGTCCTGATGCTACGAGGGAGATGTTTTTCGCTCTCATTAATAGGCGGAGGTCTTCCACCTAATATAATATTGTCCCTATAAGAGCGTATAGCTTGTTCAGTTGCATCTTTATGCAATTGGGCCCTTCCAAAAGTATACTCATGCTATCAGTGATAGAGCGATTTATGCTCGACTTATATATCCTGATATCATATCTTATTCGCACCCAACAAGAACTGCTTCGAAAGCAACTCATTATGTTGATGAACAGGAATTATCATCGCTTCATTGTTCAAATGATCCTCGTGGGTCATTTGGAGACAACCAGTGGCCATTGAGTCTTACTTAGGAAAGGGGTCCATACAGGGTCAGCATAATTTAGGACAGAACTTCCAATAGCTTTATAAGTTGTTATTATAGTCTCCTTGTCATTACCCCAAGAAGATCCGGCAAGCGCTTTCAACACTTTCTTTCTCGTCTTAAGACGATGATTTGTCTTGGTGGCATGAGCCGATAATCTAAGCAATGGGTCATATGTAGTTCCCAATATTATCGGGTACTGGACAGTAGGAACATTTAGACCTCCATCCTCACCTCCTTAGTCCAGGAAGTGAAAATGGAGGCAGATGACGTTCCAAAGGACGACAGGGTTTTCGCCCTGGACCGATCTGCACAAGAAGATTTGCAGTCAAAGGTTGTCTAACTCAGCCCAAGTGGCTGTATCAGGTATTTGACCCACGTAGTTGCTATTGCTTTGACAATTTACGGAATTAGTTATTTACTCGGTAAGTATATTTTGTAAGGACTGTGACGATTGCTACAGCCAACGTCGCAAATTAGTGCCAAGATTCTGACATGAAGTTACTGTGTAACATATGTACCAAGCTGGATATTCATTAAAAGTCAATTATAGGTTGCAAACAAAAAAACTAATACATTGATTAGTTTTTCTTCGCGTGCAATCAACCCACGGTGCAGCAATTCCTAACTTGATACATTATTAGTTTTCTTTGCGGGCTACCAACCCATGGTGCAGCAATTCATAACTGCATTTGTTTATAAAAACAATAACAACGACAAAGTGAACAGAACGAGACAACGCAGGCGTCGCGTGTGGTCACTGAAAACGCACAAATTTCTGTGACGAACGCATGGGATTCCGACGAGGATACAACGGCCGGTGACATCGTTACAGTGGCGCCCGAGCAGGGATCATGGCTTCCAGGACATCCAGAAGGATGAAATCGGTCTAAAAAACGCTTTAAACGTACTTTCAAAAAAATTCATTAAAAAAAAAATTATAATTCAATAGAATCCTACAACGAATCAAAAGCGAGCAGACGCAGCCACACCGCCGGAATCTACAGAAATCATGGCATCAGTTGAGCAAGCTAGAGCTCACACAGCTCGTTGAAGAATATTTGGGCGACGCAGACGGTTCACCGAAAGAGCTCCAGAACCGGTTAATTGCTTTTGTGTCTTTTACGAAGCGACGACAGAACCTACAGACGATCCGAATCGAACGGAAGACGGCGGCAAGGATAAGGTGATACTGCCAAACGTGCCACCTAAAGTAACTGTCAACTCGGTGGAAAACGCTGCAACAACTACACTACGTTTAAGAAGGATTTTATGTCATTCTTGCTCCCGTCTCGGATCCTCGAAGAGCTCGAAGACAGAATCCGTCAACGGGTGCAGCGGCCGGATGAGTTGTTTAAATCATACCATCAGCAAATTATTTCCTATAGATTGAACTTATTCAGTCTCCATACGAAAACAAATATTTCCCAAAGCACATTTATCCAAATGGTAGCATATTTCACGTGGATCGAACATATTCAGTCTCCACGAGAAATTGGTACGACCGGCAGTAAATTTCTAGTAGATCGAACTTATTCAGTCTCTACAAATAATTTAAACCACCGACAATTATTCCTTTTGAGTGAAACATAGTCAGGCTTTACGAATTGTACTAATAATACCTACTCTTTGCGTGCACCTGGTTGTCCACGCCCCTGGTAGTTTTTTGGGCTATAGCACGATTTGCAGTCGGGCTTATAAGTATTTGGGGCTCCACAGCCATAACAACATACCTTCCTTTCGGCCAGGCATTCTTGATAACGGTGACCTGATACCCGCAATTCCAACATGTGAGGGAAATAGCACCAACATCCTCACTATCCGGGTCGGATTCATTACTAATTTCAGCCACATGCCTTCTAAGAAAAACTGGCCTAGAAGGTACTTCGGATCTACGAATCTCGTGCATAAAATGTTCGCGCTTGCGTACGATTTCGCGAAGTTGATATACTGAGTAAATATCAATGTTCAACAACTCATGTTGAATCTCAGGAAGCAAATTACGGCGGAGAACCTCTACCAAGGATTTCTGATTGAGAGGTACATCTAATTTATCAGTTAACTCAGATATTGCTTTGTAAAAATTATCAAACAGTTCATTAGGCTTTTGTTTACGATCTCTAATAAGCTCGCGAACATCTACATCCGTACGAGTGTCTCGATATTGAGAACGAGATTTTTCCAATTAAATTTTTCCATCGATTTGTGGTATCACCAAAACCACTCGCTTTGCTTCCCTTCAATTAAATAAAGGCATGTTTATACAATAGTTCAAAATCACCTCCTAGGGCTTGTTCAGTTAACGTTTGAATTCGATATAAGAAATTATCGAGCGATATTCCATTCGGACTGCCATTAAACTTCAAACTCCAGTTATTTATGATATTACTAACTTTATCAGGTCTAGAATGTAGCTCAGTGCTATTTTGGGCACCCTGCGATTCTGCCTGAAACTGGACATCATTGTCTCTACGAGTATTTCCTGTATCACTTTCAAACGGACAGTTTGTTCCCGGCAACCCTAACAGCTGTTCAAGCGTTTGATGTTCAACCGCTAGCAAAGTTTGAATATTAGTTGGGGGCGGAATTGAAGTTGAAGGTACTGAAGGTACCTAATTGGGAACTGCCTAGAGTTTGGAGGAGCCGAAATGAGACATTCAGATAAGGTAGCCATTTGCTCCTGTTGAGCTCTAAAAGCATCATCAAAATAAGTTTTGAACCTTGCTTGCTGTGTGTTGACATTCTCTAAAATTTGGTTTACAGCTGAATTTAAAGACCTTGATACTATGTTAGCAATCCCATCCTGCTGATTAGCGGGCAACGCATCATTACCCGATGTGCTTGGGTCTTGAAAATCACTTTGCTGAACCTTACTAGGACTCAAGTGATTACCTTGTGATGTACCAGAAGAGTCTGATAATATGACCATATCAGTTACGACTGTATTTTTCTTGGCTTGAAATCTGGTTAAATATGATTTATTACCCGATAAAACGCTCGGCGTTGATGGAGCTGTAGCTACTGCATCTGACACGAATAAATGCCCACAAACAGGACAACTACCTCGGTTTTGTGCAGACTTATTAAAACATGACCTATGGAATGTATGGTCGCATATAGTCTTAAGTAGTCTTAAGCAACTGTCACTGGATCAAAATAGGATTGCTGCAAATGCTGCAATGCAGCTCTTGAACAGTGAGATCCTCACAGCTTTGCGAAAGAGGCATGGCAATCAAAAAAAAATATAAAAAAAAATTTATTATTTAGTTACCCGATGTCCGAATCAGAACTGGCGTCAGTTAATTGAACTCATTATAAAATATTAATATTTCAAAGTAGAACAAAAAGGACCAAGCAATAGGACGCTCAGTGCCACACTGGTTAAATCAGTCTTTTTTTTCCAACCGAATAAGACTCCTGCATGTGGCTAAAGCATCTATCTATTGCATTACACTCAATAAGTATTGAAGAAACAAGGAAATCTTGAAATAGGTATGTACACCGGTTTAAAAGACAAATTTGAAGTCTAGTTAAAAATCCAGGATGTGTACTACACAATACTCAAAAAATGAAAAACAAGAACATCAATCGAAGAAAGAAAGAAAAGGAGTATTGATCACCAAGTCAACCACCTCACCGGCGTTATACCGTACGTACAGCATAAAGTCTCCAGGTTGAGAACTAAATTAGCAAGCTGAATCAATAACCATATTACGTCTGGCTACAAAACCCTAAAATGAGTCTATGAAGTCTCCAAACGAAAAGTTTATATAAATGGAAACTCTATTGAAGTATGAATAAAAAAGCAAATGTAATGCCATTGATACTTCTGTTTCTTAAACGCCCTTCCAACAGCGACATAGAAAACTCCAAAAATAAAAACAGCTAAGAGAACTAAGACAGAAAGATGGGTATTGTGAAATCTATTTAATAGCTGTCACATATGCGGAATTTAATTACGACTAAATGCAGCGAACAACAAAATTATCCAAGCATAATAAACAGCTAAACTATAGAAGTCACAATGAAGCAATACGTGTTAGACATGAGCCGAGAAAGGTAGTAGGAGACCAAAAGTTGCACTTTAAAAATCAAGGAAATGAACGAAAATTCATTCGAAGAATTTTTAATAGAGGGAAATTACGTTGGCAACGTGTTGGCCCCACGTTGGGCGCCATTTAATTTTATATTTCTTATATGCTATTATATAACTGTAGCATGCACCCTATTGCCAAAAGGGCACTCTGTGGAAGGATCTTAGCTACAGATGGTACATTATAAATTTGATACATGGTACACACAAAAATTCGGCCTGGCTCATCGGCCATCGGGGTGGGATCTTACAACACCACATTCAAATTTGCGGATTCCTTCACATTAGCAATATCTCGCCATTGTAATACATAACACAAAGAAAATATAAAAAAAATTATATTTACGTGCATATTTTTGTTAGATAAAAAAGAAATAGAAAAGACCTAGTGGTTCTACTATTGGATGAAGAAAGGGACGCCCTACCTAAGTCCTTTAACTGTTGTCAAGAGGACCACTTATACAAATTCAATCACTAATACACCAGCGCATTATCGTCATCGGGCAAAATGGTACCCATTAATGGATCATGGTAACCATACAGTTCACGAGAACGTTAAAAAGAGAATTGTACTTCATTTTATAACAACTATAATTTTAAAAATTCATAATTCTAAATTACAAACAGACTATCAACTAATACAAAAAATTATACTCAAGGCTAGGCCATTATAGATAAATGATATATAAAATGATATATAGTAGGAAAAGAAATGCTAGCAAATTTTTGATATTACTTATCTAAAGCAAAGTATTAAAATATAATTCAATTTATGAAAATAAAGCTGATGGTTCTTATGCCAAAATTAATTATAAAAATATAAATTTATGATAGAATTCATTTTGATTTTTCTTTCCCTAATTTTTTCCTTTTACACTACTTATGGTAAGGTATTTAAATTTTTTCTTTTACTTTAAATTTTCAAATCAGTTATCGTAGCACAAATTTGTTAATGATAGAATTTCGGGTTATAAATCAGTTAGTTTTTTTCTTCTTTTTATAAATTGCATATAGTAGGATATTTTTTTTTTTTTTTACTTTAAAATTTCAAGTTAATGTATTTAGAGAATATAAATATACCATTTGTGCCAGAAAATTTGTTGAACCAAAGAAAAAAAAATTAACAAGAGGAATTTAAATTTCTTACTTTAAGAACATTAATTTACGTTAACTAAATGACCGTGTTAACTCAAAAATTGTTCATTTACTTTAGCTTTTACCACGGCAAAAAATTTAAAAAAAAAATTATACCGCAATTCTACTACTAGTATTTTGCTTCTGCCATTAATATTACCTATTTATGCTTAGAAACTAGTCAAATATGAAATACTAGCCGAGAAAAATGGCAATAAAAACTTAATGAAACTGGAAAATGGCGGATTAAATTTAATCACGGCATCAAAATGGCCGTCTGCCTACGTGACTTTGGTATTTTGCTTTAGGAATTCAAGCACATTATTGAATGATCGGATTGCCAGTACCGTGGCGAGAACACACTGACCTATACCAGTTGAAAGATCTCCTTTTTAACACTGAGAGTAACAAATTAAGCTGCTGCATGAGCCTAAATGGCCATGTGCTTGAACACCTGACGCCTGGTCGGTGGACTACCGCGGCGATGCTTCATAAAATTCTCCTGCCAAGTCTAAGCGCCGCCTACAGGCTCTCCGAATATTCCACACATTAGTTTGCTGGATACATATATTCGGTAGGCTGTATTAACTATATATATAAAATAGTTAAATACAAGCACGATGCTAGTACAAGACCAGCCCAAGACTATGTGAAATGTGAAAATTGCAAATTTGTTTAAATGCGCTACAGCAAAGCACAATTGAGCACGTTTACCTGATAGGCCGTCGTAAATATAAATACCAATAAATCGTCTGCACACCACTGTATACCACAATTAAGGCTATTATAAGTAAAGATGTGTAAATGGCAAATAAAATTGTAACACTCCAAAGACAATGACCGCAAATAAAAATTGTACGTCCACCAATATGCAAGTCATAAAGATAAAAGAAAAAGTATTGCACCTGTCATTCACCATAAGCCGCGGTTGCCTGGAATACCTGAATCGGCAATGGATCGATAAGGTAATACGGGGATCGATATTTAAATAACCGTTTGGGACTACTACATTAGGGGTGGCGCACCGCTCCCAGGGATGGCACATCAACGCGACAGGCACATTACAATATGTATATATATATATATATATATAATATATATATTAGGGGTGGCATTGTTGGAATTGTATATATATATATATATATTGTTGAAACATATGGTAACCCTAATACAACCCAACCATAACACAAATTTCCCTACTAATACTATGAGTATCTAAAAAGTAGGTCATACCCTTATATATACAAATATTAAGGTTAAGTTAGTTTGTTAGTTATACTTAGTTATACACCAAATGTGTATAACGAATTCAAATCTTAAAATTATACTATATACTATAAGTGAATCACCTTATATCAATAGACAACAAACAAAATATCCTCTTATCTCCGATCGTTTGGCTTGGAAGTAAAGGGCCTATTTTATATCAAAATATAAGAAAATCCGAATATACTTTTAAAGGATATA
>JAWNNQ010001172.1:0-48392 GCA_035044765.1 Leucophenga montana
ACAAACATATACCTATATATTGAGAGTAACCTCGGTCCAATGTTCTAGATGTGGCAGATGGTGCCACCTGAGATCTTGTTCGGGCCTCCAATCTCATAGGGACTGGACATAGAAATGTGTTGCTAAATGTGGCTTAGCTAACTCTAATTCTGATACCAGTGATAGCACAGTTGCTGTTCCCACAACTGCAACAACTACCTCCTCATGTTCCATTTATGGCAATCAGATACATCGCAATGTTTTGACTGTGAGATGTAACGGCTGTCACAATTGGTGTCATATGAGAAGGTGCACTGTTCTATGGTCTCATAGGGATTGGTGTGCTGACTTCTTAGCGTCAACCTGTCAATCCATAGAAATATTATGCTTGTCCCACCTGTGTATCGGTCTCCCGTGCGGGCGTCATGTAGTTCCTGCTCTAGGCAATCTTCGCCAATCCTCCCGCCACCCCGTCAATAAATTATGCGTGCTCTCAGTCCATCAAATGAGCAGCGGTTTAACTCTTAGAGTTATGCAGCTCAATTGTAATGGTCTGCGTGGGAAAGTGGCTGAGATTGTGGATTATATGGAGCGTCATAACGTCTTATTGCAGCAGTGCAATAAGAAGTTCATCAAACGGTGAATTTCAGACCTTTTTCACTGCCTTCTGTTGGTCAACAGAATTTATTTCTGGAGACACAATGTCTGGCTGTAAAGTCCGGAGATGTTGAGATTGAGTTTGTGAACTTATATCTTCCACCAGGCAACAGCTGCGACCCTGGGTATAATCCGATATTGAGCCATGTCCTGCAAGGGGATCTCAAAGCTAAGAAATGACCTTAGGGTTTTAAATATAGCGGATCAAAAAGACAGCTCTTCTTTTTCTACAATCAACGAAGACTGTGCAACCAGGATGAGTACTACCACATCCAGCTCCCCTGACTTAACTGTCGTCAGTGAATCGCTTATACTATATTCTGAGTGGTCGATTGATATAGCGTTGGGCTCGGACCACATCCCTATTGTGATTAGCATTACTTGTTCGGATTTTGTTGAATCGGATCGTCGAGTCTTTGCGAACTACAATAGGGCTGACTGGAATGAGTTCACACGTTGTATTGATCAATCAATCAGCGGCCTCTTGCCTCCCAATGATGTTAAGGTAGATGAAAGAATTCTTAGAGACGCGATCACCAAGGCTGCAAAGAGGTATATTCCTGCTGGCAGGTTTCCTAATATTAGGGCAGCTTTCCAGCAGAAGCTGCACGCTTAGTGACCTTGCGTGATCAAATTCGTGCCAATGATCCGGGTGACAGTCGTATTGCCTTGTTGTCTCAAAATGTGAATAATCTCGTTCTAATAATCTATTTCTGCAGACAGTTCATGCAACACCCTTCTCAGCAGAATAGGTTATAGGCATAATCACAAAATTGAATTTTTCATTGTAGTGGTACAACAAACACATAAAATGAGAACAACAATTTTGTGTTCCGCAAAAATTTGGCACACATCCTCTTCCGAACAAAACTCAAATGAGACTGAGCAAGAAAAACAAAAGCGCGCACACAAAACTCGTTCGTGCTTTGCACTGAAAAAAATTTTGTTGTGAGTTTGTGAAATGAATATTTTTGCTTATACTAAAATGAATTAAAAAGTAAAAAAATGCAAGTACAAAGAAAAAAAATGGATCTTAAGAATTAACTAAAAATTTTAAAAATCAAATTCATTAAGCTTTGGAGTACTGTACTACTTCATCAAGGTCAATATTCAAATTCGTAGTTTTTAGTCTTAATAAATTTTCAAGACTTACATCAGAAATACACTTACATCAAAGAAATTTTCTTTGCTTGTTTTTAATGGATGAAAAAGCAGCTTCACAACAGTAAGTTGTGCCAAACATAGAATAAAGTTGGTAGATTTTATTTTTTACAATTGGGTATTTATTTTCATCTACGTGTCGCCAAAACTCAACTCCGCGCTCAAGGGGAAGAGATGTATCACCTTGAAGATTGTTCAATTCATTCAACGCTTCGTTGCTTAAACTTAAATTGCAAAGTAGGGGATTGCTGTGTAGCTCAACTAAATCTCGAATTTTTTCAAAGTCAGCTTCTTGTGTCTCAACGTTTTTATTTTTATTAAGTTTTTCTAAGAAAGTAAGCTTTAACTCATACAATTTTAAAATTCTTTCTTAATTTCGAATATTTTCCTTTCGAAGGTTTTCGAACAAATCAAACATTCCGGTAAATCGTAAGAGTTTAAAAAAAAACTCATTTTCAAATTAAATTTTGAAAATCTTGTTCGTTTTTATTAATTGATAAAAAAAAATATAAAAAAATTAATATGCTTAAAATTTTAAAATTTGTGAAGAACTTAACTTTTAAATATTCAAAATTATATTTAAAGTATTAAAAAATAGTAAAAATGACTATTTGTCTTTACAATGACTTTTTACAAAGTAAAAAATAATATATTAAAAGCTTAAACCTTAAAAAAAACACAAAATATGTCTATTTCAAATCTTATACTACAAATTCTTGGAAAAGAGCTTCAATTATAAAAAAAGAAAAATAATGTGACAAACGCAATCTTGAAAATGACTGTTTTTAAATTTTTTTTTCAAATGTTTTTTTTTGGAGTGTACAAATTTTCGTTTAAGCGCTCGGAAAAAATCATGCATGCTTCCTCTTCGACTTCTTTTTGGGTTCCGAATTTTTTTAGTGAAGCGCGCCGCTTATATACGTATACGGGGGCTGTGTTTTTTGTTCTCTTTTACGCTTTTTTGAAACATTCGGTGAAACACGCGCCCAGCATTGCTCATAAGTCATATGCCTCCATTTTCACTTCCTGGACTAAGGAGGTGAAAATGGAACTGGATGTCTTTGTTGGAGGTCTAAGGATTCCTACAGTTCAGTACCCGATAATACTAGGAACTACATTTGACCCATTGCTTAGATTCTCGGCTCATGCCACCAAGACAAATAATCGTCTCAAGTCGAGAAATAAAGTTCTGAAAGCGCTTGCCGGGTCTTCTTGGGGTAAGGACAAGGAGACAATATTAAAAAATTATAAAGCTATCGGACGTTCCTAAATTACGCTGCTCCTGTCTGGACCCCTTTCCTAAGTAAGACTCAGTGGCCATGACTGCGAAGAAGTCAGAATAGTGCGCTGAGGACTGCCACTGGTTGTCTGCAGACAACCAGGATCATTTGCATGATGAAGCGATGATACTACCTGTTCACCAAATAGTGATCTGCTTTCAAAGCAGCGCCTACCCGAATAAGATCTGATATCAGGACATCGCTTTATTACTTATAGCAACATGGAAGAGTATGACTATACTTCTGGAAGAGCCCAATTGCATAAAGATGCAAATGAACAAGCTATACGCTCTTATAGGGACAATATTATGTTAGGTGGAAGACCACAACCTATTAATGAGATCGAAAAACATCTCCCTCGTAGCACCAGGGCGAAACTTGCACAGTTAAGATCCGGATGGAGCAAAATGCTCGAGTTCTACAGGGAAAGAATTGGGATAAGCAATACTAATTGCTGCCCCGAATGCGGTCAAACACCGCATGATACAATTCATTTGTTCAACTGTCCGTCCCATCCGACTCAATTGCGCCCTTTAGACCTCTGGTTACGACCAGTTGATGTTGCTTTTTTTCCTGGACCTTGAAACCTAAGGTTGCATTTCGGTCTATCTTTCTCTTACATTCAAAAAATCGCTTTGCACAATACATTCCATTCACAATATAATAAATTGTGTATATATATTTCTTGATGCAGCCCAAACGAAGCTGTTACAACAACAACAACCATTACAAACAAATGTTGAGCAAATGTGTCATTGTATTCGTTTGAGTGCGCCCCAGTAGGAAATGAGTAGAGCAGAGTCGATGCATGTGCAAGAAAAGCCATTTCTGTTTCATAATAGAATCGAGTAAGTATTGGCATGTGTGATAATGCTGCTGAATTTGAAATTTTTGTATACAAGAAAAACTCAAAGCAAACAAATAATCTTGTTTCTCTTTCTATCTTACGCATTCATATGGCGCTGGAACTTCGAACGGGGAGGTTATGGAGGTTGTTAATATTCTGAACTGAGGGCAATGATGGACCAACAGCAAATGGAATATACATAAAAACTGTACTTAGCGCTGACATTTTTTTTTTTTTTTTTCAAAAAATACTATACCTATTTTATAATAAGAATAAGAGGATAACAGTAATGAACATAATTTTTTTTTATTTTTTTTTTTTGCATTATATCCCATTATGTCTTAAATAATTTCACTTCATTAATGGATACAGAGAGGGTCCAGAATCGTACAAGAGGATTACATGTAGCACAATTTGGAAAGTGCAACTGTTCTACCAACTTAGTCCGACGAGGGAAAAAAATTCTCTTCAAGGTTGGATAAAATCCTACAGTATGAATTTCCAATTGCTTGAATCTCAATGTAGATGTGTTTACGCAAAATCAAGGAAAAAAAATCCAAATCCATATGCCGAGGGATGAATGTTTAGAGAGTATCCAACCGTCAATATGCGAACTCTGATTCGCACCAAATAATGGGCAGACGTGCACGGTTGCGCCAACAAGCATGGATACTGAAGTCAACTTAGATTCAGTCATGCAAGGTTTGGGGTCGGTATATCCCATCGTTAGTGAGGAGGTGTCAGAGGTAAATCTGTCATCTGATTCCGAATCGAACAGGACAGTTGTGGCCTTATCGAAGATCGTCACTCCAGGCGACTAACAAATCTCCAGAACTCTAACAAATCTCGCTCAGGTCCTGGTTTTATAATTTTCTTCTCTAAGGAGATGCGCGCTCAATAAACATTCCTCTTGCATCAGAGCGAATGGATCTGCTGCAAGAGGCTATCATCGATGTTAATATCGAAAATCCATCGAAGGAGGAGAAGTTAGAATTCGAGGGGTGTATTCCCCGTGCGAGCTGGCTTCTTATTGTCTGTTCGAACAACAAGACGGCAAGATGGGTAAAAGTTAACCGCAGCCACATTAGGTCAAAGGTTAGTTTTAACTTCGTACTATTGGTGGAAAGTGAATTTCTACAGACGCATTTTGTTCGTGACTATATCTCCATAGTGCCCTTCTCACAAACAAGAAGGTTCTGGTAACTATCGGAACACAATATAAGATATCAGCTGCTTTGTGGCATGTGGTACAGCGCTGCATGCAGGGCCCGCAACTTCATCTGCTCCTATCAGTGGATGATGCGGCCTTTATGGACCATAAAGGATTATTGCCTACAGTTTCAGCCACATAAAGCTGAATATTAAAGGCATGTGTGTTCCTTGGAGTTGGCACAACAGCAGACGGAGCCGCAGCAGTCGGATGCGCAGACGCCAACTGATGAACCACAGCCTTCCATAGTGCCCTTCTCACAAACAAGAAGGTTCTGGTAACTATCGGAACACAATATAAGATATCAGCTGCTTTGTGGCATGTGGTACAGCGCTGCATGCAGGGCCCGCAACTTCATCTGCTCCTATCAGTGGATGATGCGGCCTTTATGGACCATAAAGGATTATTGCCTACAGTTTCAGCCACATAAAGCTGAATATTAAAGGCATGTGTGTTCCTTGGAGTTGGCACAACAGCAGACGGAGCCGCAGCAGTCGGATGCGCAGACGCCAACTGATGAACCACAGCCTTCCACCAGTAGAAAAGTTGTCATCGCTATGGCATAAGGAAAGTCCAGATTTCCAAAAAAAAAACCGGCCTCGCGGAAGGTAGAAGTGCCTACCAAAAGTCTGGCAAAACAACCCGCAACAACTTCTTCCCCGTCGTCCGGCCAACCCATGAAGGTGACATCAAAGCAGGGCGTCGCGGCTGGCGGTGTTCCCTCACCAAGAGCGACTCGGGAAAAGGGTTCCAACCGGGCAAGAGAGCTTGCCCGCAAAAATCTCCAAGATAACACGTGAGCACCATAAGGGTGCAGGTACCAAATTGCACCACGACAAAGGTGTAACGGCCCCACTGTGCAGTCTTTTCGTCGAGGAGACTACCGTGGCTCTAATCAAAGAACCCTGGGTGGTTAGCGACATTCGTAGATTTAACTGTCAAAATGGTAAGTTAATGTACGACCACTCCGCAGAACTTCCTCCCAAAAAAGTCAATTCTCTTCCGCTAACTGCTGCGTTAGTTGATATCCACAAGAGTAGGCACCCAGGAATTTGTACTCGCCTCTGCGTACTTCCATTTAAAGTTGAGGTCTTCCTCGCAGCATTATCTCCACTTGTGAGCTGGCTGACCAGCTAAACAAGATTCTACTGAGTTCGTGTTACAATAGCACATCTACCCGATCAATCCCTATGAAACGGAAGGTTTCATGGAGGACTGATAAGATAGCCTCTTTGACCAAGAATTCAGTGACAGCGAAATTGTTGCGAGAATGCTAAATGTGTCAAGAAGTTGAAATTGACCACGAACATGAGAGTCGCGTTGCAGAACGACCCATCGGCTACTGAATTCTCGAGACGCTTGGCAATGGTAAAATTCCTGTTAATGTTTCGACTGGATTGACATCATTCCCGGCAAATTTGTGCGAATTCACATCTTCGAAGGAGGAGCTCAACATCAAAGTGTTCCCCGCCATTGCAAGAAATTATAAAAATCTCGATTGGATTAGTGAACAGGTAACACTAACAGCAAAGAATAAGGACGTCGATAGCTTGAATTTCATTATTCATAGTCAAATCGCTGGAGACATGCATTCGTACAAATCCGTTAACAGCTGACCGACGAGGTGAAGCAACCAACTATCCGACGGAGTTTTGGAACACGCTTGATGTACCAGGAACTCCGCCGCATAATTTACAGCTGCAGGTGGGATCAATCATAATTATAATTATGTATCTGAATCATCCGAAATTGAGCAATGTGATTCAAGCGACAATAATCAAGGGCAAATTCAAAGGAGAGGAAGTCCTTCTATGACAATCAATAAATCGCAAGGCCAATCATTGGAAGTCTGTGGGATTAATCTCGATTTTTCTGTCAAATTGACTTTTCTTATTTTAATTCGTAAAATTTAAATTCAGAGTTTGCTGTTTGCGGTAGAATTCTGGCAATGTATGTTCCATAATCAGCTTTCTTAAGACGTCTACGAATTGTCCTATCACTGACATCAATATTTGACGATTCCTTTAGTTGTTTGGCAAGAAATCCTGTTTAAACTGCCGCAGAATATAACTATCTGTCTTGATGGTTGTCTTGCGTGATCTGCCGCAATGTGCAACGTTTTTTTCGTTTAGGTTTTTTTATATTTGTTTATCTGATAATAGATCGTTTGACGTGAAATTTTGTTTAATTTGCTCACATTTTGTACTGAAATACTAGTTGTACTTCATTAATATTTCATTTTAATGAATTCACTCAACATATTTAAAAAACAAGAAGAAACAAGGAAGAAAATTTATATGTGTGCGGAAACAGCGCTCCAAATTGAGGAGTATGGACTTCATTTGACTGCGAGTGACATAAAAAAGATGAACCAATCGCTCCAAGGCATTGCGAAAATCCAACCGTCCACTTTCTCTTGTGTCAGAAAGTAAAGTCAGGCGCAAGATGTTGCCACACTTCAGTGCGAAATTCTTGCACAAGGTTGCGCACACTCGCCTTGGACACTGAACAAATGGATGATAGTGCGGTACTCCGCGGAGAAGCCCAACGTCTAAAGGGCTATTGCTATGCGTTTCTCCAGTGGAATGCATTGGCGAAAATTTGTGTCTTTTCGAGACAAGTACTTCAATTTATCCACAAGTAGTTGAAATAACTGTTTCTCCATTTTAAAATTCTCTGTGAACAAAGCATCACTATACCTTAAAAGGTATTATTGCCTAAAGGTGCAGCCATATAAAGCTGAACATCAAAGAGAACAAACTCGGCAAAGTGGGCCCTTCTGAGTTGGCACAGTAGCAGATGAACCTGCAGCAGCCAGATGTGCAATCCCCAACGGCGGAACCGCAGCCTTCCACCAGTATGGAAGCTGTTGGCAATGGGGCCAATACGGGTACCATTGCGACGGCATTAGGCACACCTGTTAAACAGGCCGTCATTCGTGGAAAGGGGTCCCGAGCGGGCAGGAAGGAGAGCCTTGAACGCAAAAGCCTCAGCAAACTGGCACCACGGCAAAGGGACGGAATTGCAGCCTATCTGGCGACATTCTTGACAAGGAAAAAGTTCGATGGGCGATCATGTCCTTTTAGCCTTTTAAGGCCCAAGGGGGATATGGCATCTTTCCGGCTCTGCTTAGATTTCTTGATCGACCCTTTACTACTTCTCATGAGGGCCAGTCTCAACTTGGGTTATATACCTTGGTCATGCAGGAAGGTGTCCGTCGTCTTTATCCCAAAGCAGGGTAATAGACCCATGGAACTGGCCAAATCTTACATACCTATCAATCTTACCTCCTTCCTTCTCAAGACAATTGACCGTCATTATTATTATTATTTCCACAATAGGCAATCAATCATTTCACAGCTCCTTCATGAACACCAATTCGCCCATATGAAGGGTAAATCAACGGTAGGCGCACTTCATAATCTGGTCGGTATAATCGAAAGAACCTTTCGCTTTAGTTGAAGCCATGGGTACAACGTCATTGGATATGCCGATGAACTTGCGATCCTGGTCTCAGGGAGATTTGGGGATAAGGTCTCAAACATAATGCGTTCAGCTCTTCGGATTGTGACCACCTGGTGTGCTGAGGGCTTCAGGATTAACCCACAAAAAGCGGTCTTGGTACCCTTCTCAAGGAAGTACAAATTGGATCTGGATCCAGTATACCCCCTGGTACTGGACCATCTACGATCAATTGGTTCACTAAGGGCACAGCTGCGGGTGTCTTCGTACCCAACACTAGGATCTCTATTGCAATGGGTGCCTGACCCACGGTTTTTCAATCTGAGGTCCACGCCATCGAGGTCTGCGCCCGACATATTTCGGATAAAAGTCACAAAAGGGCCAATATAACCATTCTTTCAGATCAATCAATCAATTGGATTGTCAAAAAAATGTTAATACCGCTATAGACAAAAACGGAATTAAAAATTTGTGCGGATGGGGGAAAAATTATTTTAAAGCTCCATATCCTGTTTCCGATGTCGAAAAAAATATTTAGAAGTAATTTCGTCAAAATGGGTAGTTTTTCACTTTCAAAAGTATATCGCAATTTATTTTCAGTTAACGTTGAAACAATAAATTTCACAATGCCAATTTTAAGTGAATTTAAATCGCGATATCTTTCTAAAAGCCCTATTAAATAAATAAACAAATATTAGGGCTTATACAAATTTATATTATACACTTTCCTGCAATACTATGCTGCAGATGAAAATATATATGAAGATTTATTTGCAGTGGTTAACTTCAAAGCAGAATTTGTGCCCGTTATGTTGCTGAGACTAAGGACATCATATTTAGTGTAGAGGACAGTAACAGACATTGAGTTGTGCAATCCATCCTTGGAGTTTTGATTGGCCTCTAGCATGAAATTAATCATTTCGGAGTAAAAGTGAGGCCAATTCGGCGGCTGATACATGATCAAATGACGTATACCCTTTACACGTGTTCTGCGGTAAAAATGCGCCCGTTCAGAATAAAGTATAAAATGTGCTCCACTGTGGAAGAACATATCCCGGGCGCGTGATAACTTCTCCTTTTTGGTGTACTCTGTTATTTGCACAAAACTTATAGATTTTGTTTTGAAATAATTGCGCAGCCGAACGAAGTCAAAGTAACTGGGCACAAAAACTAAACAGTGAGCGAATGATTTGCCATTAAAATGAGGTAACACCTCTTTGACGAAGTACTGGAAACGATCTTCAAATACTGTCTCTATGCTGCTGCAATGTACATATCGAAATACTTGCTGTACTGGAGTAATTACATTTCGAATATCGCCGTTAACAATCGGGTTTAAGACACGAACGCACCCTCTATAATTCTGACATTTATTGTTGACTATACCACGAAACTCTGGTAAATCGTAAGAGCTTATTAACAATGTCTGGCGATAAAAGCGAGACGATCCATTCAAGCTCCATGTTCGCACCCGCTGGCAATTTGTTTGCGGAAACTTTTGCGGCTGCAAGTGCAAGTGATCCACTATGTACAGCAGTGTCTCCCAGTTCTGTGCCAGAAACAGTTCGGTTTGATCAATTATAAGCAACTCTATCGAGTTTAAAAAGTCATAATCGCTCTGTTTGGCGGCAGAACCACCAATTAGCATTCTAAGTGCTAATGGTGATGCTACTAAAATATCTGATTCATATACGTCGGAAAAGAGCGTTAAACCTTTTTTAGTAATTCGCACGCCAACTTTAAAGTTGTCATCTGTATTGCCGCTGAAAGTCTGCTCGTAATCCACTGGCTTTGGGTTTGTTTTGGGAAAATGTATGGTATTACCCGAAAAGTCTTCGACGAAGTTCTTGTAGTTGGCTACCGTTCCATTTTTTGTATATAAATCTAAAAGAAAAATTATTTATACATTCTTTTAAAAAACATAACGCTCATACGTACCAGCCTTTTCACCGTACAATTGTTTAATGATTTTATTTAGAACTTTTAAAGCAGAATCCCGGAAAGGCAGTACAATGAGTATTTTCAGTCGCATCAAACCCTGATCTCGGTAGTTTTCCGAAATCGTCATTTCGTGTACAGGTACCTTCGATGTTTTCGCAGCGGCTGCCAGTTTTTCGTTATTTCTCAGAATAAGGGCTCTACTTTTCAAAATGTGGTTTAAAGCATGTAGGCAGTAAATTTGACTCAACTCCTCTGCATTTTGCAAAGTTCGTTGTGGATAGTATAGATCGCAATAGCTATTGACAATATGGAAGACTTCCGACTGAAACTGTGTAAATGGCAGAGGGACATTTACACGCAAAGAATTTTTTACTTGAACCATTTCAAGGTCAGAAATATTCTGCACGATGGCCGGTTGGTTGAGCTGCGCTGCGAAATCGTATTGGAATTTTGTATGTTTAAAAACCATATACTGCCTTAAATTTAAAACACCACAAGAATTCCACAGAATTTTGGTATCTATCGGGTCTATAGATATCAATTTTTCGACTTCTTCTGTAGTGAGATTGTAGTCAAAGTGTTCATGAAGTGTATCACTGGGATAAATTTTACCAGCACACTTTAGTTTTTCAGATCCGATATTCACCGAAGAATTAATTTTACCATCACAATTGCCACTTTCATCTTTAATGTGCCCTGCTTCAAAAAAACGAACCTTCTGTCCGGAAGCATCTGAAAAAATAAGGAACTAAATTATCACCAAATTCATTCTGTACAATAACACCATTTACTAGTATTTCTCAAGAAATCGGAAACTAGATGATCGTAGAATTGAACTCCGTCAGATTCATCAACGACAGTTTTGTGAAATACATCCAAGAATTGTAATTCTGAATTAGCTTTTAGTTTGTTGTGTTTCTCCTCTATCAAATGCTGTTTTCTGTGCATGTCGACCATTTGTTTGCTTCTATGAACGAACGTAGATTTTTTTTTAATTCTCCCATTTTTGCTTTCGACTCTTCTTAATTGCGTTCTGTATGGTTTCGCTCCCAACTTTTTATATTGATTACGCGGGCGTTGCTTCATATTTTCATTCTTTTAAAAACAATTCAAGCGCACTTGACACATTTGGAAGCAAACATGTGTTTTTTTAGCAGTGTTGAAAATTCTGAAAGAAAATAAAGAACTCCATATAAACACCTATTAAATTCATTACCTCTGAAACAATGACCGGAATTGGAACAAGGAACAACGCGGCAGAGAAACATGATTTCAAGTTCTCTTTTTATTTTATAAATAGTGTATAACTTTACGTTTCAATAAAACCATACCATATGGTAACTGGGCGGTCCCGTTAACGGGGTCATATTCTGCTATATTAATTTTCATTGAAATTCCATGTTTATCCCTTTGACAATATATTTTAAAAAATTAAGCATTTAAAATAGCTTCCATAGATTCTATCAAGTTGGCTATACCTTACATTGGAAATCTAACGGAAATCAACAGAAAATGGTATAATACCAATTCGGAAAGCATGCTAGCGGTCGTTTGGCAAGATGTTCCATTGAGATATTCCTGTATTTAGGACACATAAATTTATGCAAAACGATGAAATTGTTCTTGATGACAACAAGCTTATCGATCAAATTATGAATTTTATTCGATTTATTGATAAGAAAAAGAGGAATGGCATTATTGATATTTTTGCGAAATCCTGCAAAGGTAAAGTATATTATTTCATCGGTGGAAATAATGATCCCAGAGTTTGTTGAGAGGTACTGAGGATTTTTATAGCCATTACAAAAATTATTTTTAGCAGATCCCTTCAAGTATATATTATCGTGATCAGCGCGATAAGACGAGCTGCTATAGCCATGTTCGTCCATCCATATATCTGTCTGAGAGAAAAGTCCGATAGAAATGTCTTAGAAGAACTAAACTCACGGTATTGCGTCTCTAGGTACCGTACTGCTACAAGAGCAACTTGAAATTTCATAAATCGCAAACATTTTACCACTTTGGTAAAAGAACCAATTAAGTTATTAATTTTCATTCCAAAACGCTTAGACTTATTGTTGACGCCCCCTGGTTTGTGGCTAATGACCAAATTCACAAAGATTTAAATATTCCATACATTAAAGATGAAATACGTAGAATAAGCACAATGTATGTTGAGAGACTACATGATCATTTAAATGTTTTGGCAATAGGCCTACTAGATAATGGCGATACAACTCGAAGACTTAAAAGAAATCATGTGTTAGATTTACCTTTTAGAGATTAAATTTTGTATATATTGTAAATAAAGTCTTAATTATAGAATTTTGAATATAATAGCTGTTCTCACTGGAGTACAGCTATTTCTGTTATATTATGAACTTTCAACTAACTTACTTATTGTCTTATTGATAGATTGTAAATTAATAATAATATAAAAAAAAAAATAAAAAAAAAATTTATTAATTTTTCTAAATATTTGTTATAATTTTAAAATAAGCCTTTATTCTTTTTTTATTAGTAGTGGTTTTCCATCAATTGAAAACATTTCGTAAACTGATCCTTTCTTACGAAATTGAGAGAAGGCCGGTGCCTTTGTATGTATATTTGATTATTTTGATGGCAGTTGTCAGTATCGTCTAAAGCGGTTATCATCTTTCTTTGTACCAACTAAGCTTCTTCCTTTCATTTGCAAGTCTACTTGGTTGCAGCTCTGCCGATGAATACTTTTCCTAATTTATTAACAAATCAGATTGTATATAGTACTTCTTCCGCCATCATTTTGAGCAAAAAAATTGTAAACAAAACCAGAGTTACTATCTTTTCTGCTCACCTCTTCAACCCTTCTAAAATCAAATTTAAAAATAAAAATAATAAGCCAAATAGTTGATTCTTATAATATTTATTTTGTATGAAAATCGAATCTGTAATCGGACCAAACTGATTCGGTCGATGACGTTTACTAAGTTTAATCAAATGTGGGAATACCCCCATTATTTTGTAGAATAGTTCGTAGAAATCAAAATTTGGAAGCAATTTTGAACACAGATAATGTTTACAACACATTTTGGATGCCGCGCGCACAATATGGATATATCCTTAAAATTCACGTTTTTTTTTCAAAGTAAATCAGCCGAAAAAAATTATCGTACTAAGGTAAAAATATGCTGTGTACAGGTATAATATAGTCGAGCAACTCGACCTTTTGTTTGCCATTCCGGAGCACAATGTAAATTGCATCATTTCTCTCATCAAGTCCCAGTCGACTAGAGAAAGAAATCGAATATCGCTTCAAACTGCACGTCCGCTTGTTTCAAATAGGCGAAATAGCAAAAGTATAATATGCGGCGCTAGGAGCGGGTAGCCATTGATGGTACCGCGCTGGCACCTGCTCAAATTACGAGTGCTGCTATGCGGGAGAAAGGAGAGGAGCTAGTGGCCCGGTTAGGGGAAGACAGCCTCGAAAAGGAAGGAAATTACTTCCGCATCGAAACCAGTCAAAGCACCTAGGGAGGACATAGGCAGAAGGAGGTCACCCAAAGCAGCCACATCTGCAGCTGTCTTGCCGACCACACTCTCCCGAAAGGAACGAACGGATGCCAAGAAGGGAAGCAACATGCCTGTCAGCAAAAAATAAAAGTCTGGCAAATCGACACGAATACCGGAGAATAGCCATCATCGAATAGAGCGATCCAAAAGGGAAGCTCAGAAACGTTAATTTGCTTATTCTGGAGAAGATCAAGAATCTGGTTACTCATGATGCCACGGTTCGACCCGTTTCTTGCCGAATTGCATGGCATCAAGATTCCAAGGTAGTGGCCTGTGCCAACGAGGAATCGATGAGTTTCCTTAAACGATTCACGGCATGGACCATGTACCTGAGCGAACAATCAATAAACTATGGACACCACCCCTTATTAGGGAGGGTCGAACCATTATTAATACGATCAAATGCCAGAATGAAGACTGTGGAACAGAGGACTGAGCCACGGTGAGAGGGTTGGTACTCACAAAGGAAACAGCAAGGATCTTAGAATTTGTCAGGAGTCCACAAGTCAAATCTTAAGGAAGCAATGTCAAATTATACACTTACTGTATTCCGTTCTGACAAGTCTCCTCAAAAAGTATGTCAGGTCTGTAACAATCTTGTGATTGTTAATTAATACGAGTTGTTGTAGTTTTATTTAATGTTCATTATATTTCATTTTCAGAGTTACAATCGGACTGTGAAAGTGTAAAGACGTAGTCATTGCGATCAAACGACACATTACACATTACTATTTCTTTTGCAAAAAAAAAAAAACGAACAAAAAACAACAACAACATAAATAAAAACAAACTTCCGTTATCAGTTCGCCTGCACCTGCTCCATCTGTGCTAAAAATAGCATCATGAGTAGCGGCGGCGGTATTGAAGCAGCTATGGATTGGCAAAGAATTGAGACAACAAAATCAAACAAACGGTCAATCTGCAGCTCGCCAAACGTTTCGAAGAGAAAACTGCTGTTAGACCCAACACATAGTACATCTAAAAGCACAAATCGTTTTGCTGAACTCGAGATTCTTGATGGCAGTGAGGAGACGGAGGAATCAACTGAGCGTTATGGTTAAATTTGTGGATAGTTATAGAAAGTTTATAACAACACTTAAGAGAGATAAGGTTTTGTTTCACAGTTACCAGTTAAAACAAGAGCGTTCTTTTAGAGTTGTAGTTAAAAATCTACATTTTTCTACACCAATTGACTCAATTAAAAATGAAATTGAAGAGTTAGGTCATTGCGTAAGGAATATAAGCAATGTTAGGAGTCGTATTACCAAGCATCCATTGAACATATTCTTTATTGATCTGGAACCGAACAACAACAATGCAGAAATTTATGACCTGAAATACCTAAGCAATGCAGTAATTAAAGTAGAGCCTCCCAGGAAAGTAACTGACATTGTACAATGCTTTCTATGCCAAGAGTTTGGACATACCAAGACGTATTGTACAAAAACATTTAGATGCGTTAAGTGCCATCCTACTTCAGAGTGTCAGAAAGACAAGGATTTGCCTGCCAAATGTGTTAACTGCTTACAAGATCACGCTGCCAGCTACAAGGGATGCAAAATTTATCAAGAATTAGTTGCAAAGCAGAAGCCTAATATCCATTCTTCTCGTCAGCATTCAAGCAAACCACCTCAGGAGCATAGCTTTTCATCTTCGCACAGATCAAATGAGTTCAATACTAGCGGAAACCGCCCATCTTATGTGCAAGTACTACGAGAAAACAGAAGTTCAAATGACGAAGACCCTTTTCAAAGAATCGAAGGTTTATTAGCCAAACAATTTGAATTAACAAACAACCTCCTCAACATGATATCTCTGTTAATATCAAAAATATGCAAGTAGATCTTCAAATTGCTATATGGAATGCAAATGGGCTTTCCAACCACACAGAAGAAGTAAAACTTTTCCTTAAATCTAATTACATTAATATCCTCTTGGTATCAGAAACTCATTTTACCAACAGGACACACTTTAAAATTCATGGATATGATCTTAAAGTTGCAAATCATCCAGATAATAGAGCTCATGGCGGCTCTGCAATATTAATTAAAAGAAGGCTTAAATATAATATCATGGAAATAGTTAAAGAAAATGCTATACAGGCTGCTTGCATTAATGTTGAATGCATGTCATTTGATATTACAGTTTGTGCAGTGTATTTTCCACCACGATTTTGTTTTAAAGAACAAGATTACTGTAACTTTTTCAAAAAACTTGGTTGTAAATTTATTGTTGGTGGAGATTATAATGCCAAACACCCTTGGTGGGGATCAAGGTTAGCAAATCCCAAAGGAAAGGAACTATATAAATGCATAAACACCAATAATTTTTCAACACTGTCTACGGGAAAACCAAAGTATTGGCCATCAGACCCCCGCAAAATACCGGATCTTTTGGATTTTGCAGGCATCATCTGGAAATTTCGGACAACTACGACCTAAGTTCAGACCATTCGCCAATTATAATTACATATGGCACTGCTCTTCCAGCACTATCAAATAAATATAAAATTGTCACATCTAGGACCGATATTTTAGCATTTCAAGATTGGATAGATGCGAAACTAAATACTAATATATCTCTCAAAACTGGTTTAGAAGTGGATACGGCTGTGGAATCATTTACAAACATTATACATGAAGCAGGTCTGTTGTGTACTGCACCAACCAAAAGTTCTATAGCGAATACTGTTTTTATATCAGCTGAGCTTAGGAACCTTATAAATAATAAGCGAAAGCTCCGGAAAAATTGGCAAACCAGTAGATGTCCAGCAGATAAAACTAGGTACAATACAGCATCATTCCAACTTAAAAAACGCTTGCACGAAGTAAGAAATGAAGCAACTGCAGAGTTTTCAAAAGTCTGAATCCTAACACGAAAGACTGTGAATACAGCCTTTGGAGAGCTACCAAATATTTAAAACGACCTGCAAAGCTAAGGTGGAGGCATTTGCACAACATTTACACTCAACATTTCAACCAAATTCAAATCTTGCGCCTGAAGATACTGAAATAATAGAATTTCTGGATGTACCTTGTCAAATATGCATGCCAATTCGTAGAATTACTGTGTCTGAAATCAAAGAAGAATTCGCAAAACTGAATCAAAAAAGGTCACCAGGCTATAATAAAATAGACGGAAGAGTTACGAAAATGCTCTCTCAAAAGTGTATTAAATTTTGAGCACTAATTTACAATGCGATTTTGAGGCTGGATCACTTTCCTACTCAATGGAAATGAGCGGAGGTGATAATGATTCCAAAACCAAACAAGCCTGAAAATATTCTCTCGTCCTACCATCCTATTAGCTTGCTGGTGACATTCTCCAAAGTATTCGAAAGAATACTTATGAGTAGATTGTTACCAATTTTGGATGAATACAATATAATACCGGAACACCAGTTTGGGTTTAGTAGAGGTCATGGGACTCCAGAGTAATGTCATCGTATAGTGGATATAATTACAAGTGGATTCGAGAAGAAACTGTATTCTGCGGCAGTATTTCTTGATATACAACAAGCATTTGACCGAGTTTGGCATCCAGGCATGTTATAAAAAATTAAAAAACTGCTTCCTGCTCCATTTTTCCTCTTATTGAAATCGTATCTAAGCAATCGACACTTTTATGTTAAAATGGAAGGAAAAACATCGAAACTATATAGTATCCATGCTGGTGTTCCACAGGGCAGTGTTCTGGGACCTGTCCTTTACAAAATATTCACTGCCGATCTTCCTGTTGTCAGTGATGTTCAAGTAGCCACTTATGCTGATGATACAGCTATAATTGCATCTAAAGACACTGCGGCAGAAGTATCTCAAGATATTCAAGAAATGGAAAATAAAGGTTAATACTGAGAAGTCGAAACATGTCACATTTGCTCTGAGAAGAGGAGATTGTCCGTCAGTATTTTTAAATAATTCACAAATTCCTCATAGTGACTCCGCAAATTATCTTGGACTCGATATAAATCGGAGAGTAATTTGGAAAAGTCATATTAAAGGCAAGACAAAGAAACTCAACATAAAAACAAAAAAAAAAATGTATTGACTGCTTGGGAGAAAATCGGAGCTTAGTTTGGAGAACAAAGTTCGGCTTTACAAGGCTATTTTAAAGCCTGTGTGGACATATGCGATCCAATTATGGGGAACTGCAAGCCAATCAAATATTGAAATTCTTCAACGATATCAGTCCAAAACGCTTAGACTTATTGTTGACGCCCCCTGGTTTGTGGCTAATGACCAAATTCACAAAGATTTAAATATTCCATACATTAAAGATGAAATACGTAGAATAAGCACAAGGTATGTTGAGAGACTACATGATCATTTAAATGTTTTGGCAATAGACCTACTAGATAATAGCGATACAACTCGAAGACTTAAAAGAAATCATGTGTTAGATTTACCTTTTAGAGATTAAATTTTGTATATATTGTAAATAAACTCTTAATTATAGAATTTTGAATATAATAGCTGTTCTCACTGGAGTACAGCTATTTCTGTTATATTAGGAACTTTCAACTAACTTACTTATTGTCTTATTGATTGATTGTAAATTAATAATAAAAAAAAAAAATATTTCATTTTTATTCAACCTTCCGCATAACTACGCATTACTTTTCGTAAGCTCTTTTTCTATCCAACTACTCATTGTTCTTAATTCTAAATACTACCAACATAAAGCGGGCTACAGATATTTATTCGTACATGCTATGCCTGTTTCCATACAAATTAGTAGATGCACAAACGTTACAAACATGTTAATGCCAGCTTATTACACGCTACATTTTTTATTTTAATTCTATCGATAGCGAGCTGTTAGCTTAACTGCTCTACCTCTGCGTGTTTTAGGCTACTTAATCGTCTCATTATTAATATCTACTGTATCAGAATATTCAATATCTTGGTTAATCAATTCTGCATCAGAACCATCACCATCCGGTGTCGCGTATTCATCACTCGAGCTTGCGAGTTCATTCATTTCAGATAATAGAGGTTCATATACGGTTAAATTCGTCAATTGGTCTTTATCTACATTAGGTTGACATGTGTTTTGTATTGGTGGCATAATATTGATTTCTTTTAGTGTGATTGGCTTAGTTACATTCTCTCTGTTCTTGATTTGATCTTCTTCAATCAACAGTTCACTGGCTTCAAACCCATTGTTTTTAGTCTACGACTTCTCCTAAAGAAACTGTAATAGTTATCTTTTATAATATATGACTTATCGTTAACTGATCCAACAATTGTTTCGTAATTCCATTCTTTTCCGTTTTTCTCAAAATTAACTATATCTCCAATATTTACTACTGACAAGGTTTTTGCATTTCTGTCGTAATAATACTTTTGTTTTTCCTTTCTGATTTTAATTATTTCTTGGCAACCTAGTTTTAACCAATCGATCAAAAAGTAGCTGCGTTGGTGCAAATTTCATGCCTGCCACTGGCGTGGTGTTATACTTAAGAATTCTATGCTATTAACGATCTATGTCATTTGTTTCATAACATCTTTTGCTTATGATTTTAGCATTTTCTACCGATTTCTTTGAGGATATCGAGGACTTGAAAATTTCATGACAATATTATTCTTCCGTGCATACTCATCAAATTCACCCGAATTGAATGGTTTATTGTCACTTCAAATAATTGACGGATAACCAAGTTTGTTAAAATTTTTTGATATGAGTAGAAGTTTCCCTCTGTAGATGCTCTACAATCAGAAACCCCGAATATGCATCGATTAGTGCTAAATAATCTTTACCCGCAAATTCAAACTAATCCATAGATACTGTGACAACTCCATCCCCAACCTATTGTTGAGAGAGTTTATCGACACGTGTATTGATTCGACCATTCAACAACAACAAATCAGTCAGCTGTTCTCTTAGCGACGACGCGCAGCATTTTAACGACGAAACGGACATTCTTTCTATTTTTTCACATTATTGTATTCAATTCGTTATTATAATTACATTAGTGATTAAGCAAATTAACTAACGTGTTTAATTACTAAAATAGCTTATGAAATGGATAATTTGGAGGACAATCCTGCTTCAGTGGCTTTTTTCATTTTCTCTTTTAAATTCATATTCATATTTGGCCAAGAGTACAAAATTCGCGCACGTGCGAGGATTTTCTCGATTCCCAAATGTGGTGCATGCAACCACTTACTGATATGCAACTGCAATGCCTTAGGTATAACAAGACGATGATT
Source organism: Leucophenga montana (assembly GCA_035044765.1). NCBI lineage: Eukaryota > Metazoa > Arthropoda > Insecta > Diptera > Drosophilidae > Leucophenga > Leucophenga montana. The sequence goes on from JAWNNQ010001172.1 coordinate 20,299, forward strand.
ACGAAATAATAAATAATTTTCAAAGTGAAGTTCATCGTTGAATCTGTAAAAACATTGTCCTAAGTCCGTCAGTTAATCAAAGTTTGGTGGCCAAATGAAACTTACTTGCATAAACGATTATATTGTAGTTATCTTCTAACAAGCATACCGATTTAGTGACTGAGTGAATTATTTGTGCTAATTCTTCAATTTCCGATATTTCATCAACTTAACCTGTAGATAAGAAGTCTGCAACATACATCTCCTTATCTGGCTTATACACAACTGTCATCTTTGGATATTTCAACAAGAACATGAACATTCTCTGTAGATGTCGTCGTAATGTCGTCGATATCCCTTTTTACTACTGTTTCCAATGGTTTATGATCACTCTCCATAGTGAATTCCCGACCATACAGGAATTAATGGAATCGCTCACATGCAAACACTATGACTAACAATTCTTTTTCTTTTTGTGCCCACAATTACTTAGTGTTCTCGCTACCGGATGTCCTTCCTGTATGATTATATATCCAGGTACATTTTTAGATGCATCTGTTTGTACCACCACTGTCTTTTTAGGATCATATACTGTTAATATCGGTTCAGATGTAATTGTCTTTCACAACGTCATTTCTTGAAGTATTTCGTAAGTCTGCTGTACGTTGAGATAGATTTGGAATAAATCTTCCCAAATACTTAAACAATCCCAGCAAACGCATAACATCATGTTTCATCATGATACTTTGTTTGCGGTTTAATACATCCATATAACAGCACATTACCCATAAATTGAACTTCCGATTTTCTATATTGAAGTTTATAGGGGTTTAATTTTATGGTTTTCATCCGAGCTGGCTCAACAACAAGGCTCATCGTTGTATCATATTCTTCTTCACTTTCTGCAACAATTTCCATGTCATCAAAGTAGATGACAACTCCAGGAATTTGTCAAAAAACCTGTACCGTTTTTCTTAGAAACATTTCAGGCGCACAGTTAACTCCGGATGGCACACGATTCCATCTAAAACGCTCATACGGAGTCATAAATGTCGTTAGTTTTGAGCTCCGCTCATCCAGTTCAATTTGCCAGAATCTGCTTGCTAAATCGAAAACCGTATAGATTCTTTTATTTGCTAATTGTCCAACAAAATCATCCATTGTAGGTACCAAGAAATGCTCACGCTGAATATATTCATTTAGCGGAACCGGATCAAGACATATGCGTAAATTCCCATTTGATGTTTCCACGATTTGTAAATTGTTGAACCATTCTGTCGGTTCAGTGATAGGCGAAATGATTCCGTGTTTAACCATCTTTGCTAATTCAACCTTTAATTTGTCAAGCAAGCTAAGTGGAATGCCTTTTTTGTAATCCAATACCTATGTTGCTCCTTCTATGAGTTTTATAGATACTTTCCCTGGAAATTTTCCTATTCCACCAAACACATCCTTGTTACTACCTAAAACTGCATCACCTTTACATCCATATGATTTACCAAATCAAACTTGATACATGTGTCTAAGCCCAAAAGTGGCTCAAGGAGTCATAAACAACTACAAAAATTGCAGTTCTTTTAACACTAACGTTTTTTGTATCGATACATTAAGTTTTGCTATACCAAATACTGTGATTTTATTACTACTGTAATTAACTATAGGATAATTTTTTATTTTTTTTTCCAATTTAACCTTAAGTTTTTTAACTAAACCTAGTGGAATGCAATTTACATCTGATCCCGTATCAATTTTAAATTCACAACTTCATGTTGTATACGATTTGTTTTGGTCCATCGACGTTTGACTAATCCGCTAAAATTTGCATTTACTTGATGTTTATCATATGCCTTACGCGAACTAACTATATTAATTTTAACAGAATTTTTCGTTACCTGCATATGTCCAGTTTACTTGATTGACTCTCGTTGACTTTTCATTTCTGCTAGCTCCTTGATTAGCCATGCGTTGATAATCGTTCGCGTTGTCCATATTTTCGTTTTTTATTTTTTTCGGGAATGGGGTTCGGCGATGGTCGTTTGCAGAAGTGGAAAGTTCTTTGGCTGTTTCTCTTGGGAGCGGTCAAATTACGATACTTTTGTAAACGATTCAAGCAGCTCACAAACGTCCGTTAGCACACGTATCCCCTGTATAAGCTACGGAATTTCCGTGGTGAGGAAATTGTTAAAATAGCAACCACTTCCCCTCATTAGGGGTTGGTGCGCTGGGTTTGGTTCCCGCCACCGCAAAGCAACTTTAACCAATAAAGACACATAGGAAGCCTCGAATACAATTCCCCATTGATGACGACCTTGATATGCATCTGGAATGTTGACGGCAAACCTGCTATCACAACAGACCGCCGAAGCCTTTGCAGTCAGAGTCCCAACTGTTCCGTTCTCCCCGGCTTCCGAAGATATAGTTGAGCAATGGAGACATATCTCCCACACTCTGGGCTTAAGATGACAAGATCAGGTCTATGATGACCTGAAGAAGCTCCAGATTGCCAGCGACTGGCGCCGGCGCTCTAAACTACACCGAATGGTGAGCTTTCCTACGTGCGGCTCTGTAGAGCCACCTTAGTAAGTAGTAAGTAATTAATTGTTTTGCAAAGTTGCTGAAAATGGCCAGTCTTTCCACAGCCATAACAAGCGATACCCTTCGCTTTGCATTCCTTTAGGTATTTTCTAGTAAATGCTTTACCACAATTATAACAGGTCCGGCGATGGACGACAGCGTTGATTGACTCCTGATTATGTAGATCTTGCTGTTCTATTACTTGAACACACGCTGGCGCATTGTTATTTCGCTCCAGGTACTTCTTATTTGCATTTGCAGCTTCGAATATTTTGCACATTTCAACGACATTGTACAATGGCCCATTTCTGCTGTCCAATAGTTTTAACTGTAGCTTTTTGTCATAAACGCCAATAATAATTCGATCACGAAGCACAATTACAGACGAATTTGCAGAACTGAATTCGGTTACGTAATTTTCTTATGATCTGACTCATCAGTTCTTCCCATTGCCGTCATTTACATAAGAAATGTACATTTCTATTTCAGCCACTCCTTTGCTATGTTTGAGTAATACAGCTATGGCGGCAAACGATTGCTAGACGCCGCTATTTTACACGCTGTAAAATTTTAGTTGCTTTTCCTTTTTTTTCCCGATAATGCGCTAAATTCAACAATCTTGTGATTGTTAATTAATACGAGTAGTTTTAGTTGTATTTAATGTTCATTGTATTTCATCTTTATTCAACCTCTGCATTACTTCGCATTACTTATCGAAAGCTCTTCTTCTATCTACTACTCATTGTTCTTAATTCTGAATAATCCCAACATAAAGCGGGCTACAAACATTTATTCTTACATGCTATGCTTTACAAACATGTTTGTGCTTTTTGTTACAAGGTGTGCCAATGTGATGCAGATTAAGTAACGGGAAGAACTTATTCTTGACCTCAATCTACCTATTGTACCTGAAAAATTAGAATATCAGAGCTCTCATTCAGCAAGCGCAAAAAGAGTAGTAATCCTAATCGATGTAGTCCTATGCTGTGACGCATATGTTGACCACTCACCTTGGGGAAGCAAGTATAATAAAAAGAGATCTCGTTCTCTCGAAATGTAGCGGCCAGACTTTGAAGGGTGTTAGCAACAGATTCAGCCAAACATAGTCTACTACATAGCCTGGACGGTACATACGCAGAAAACAGCAGAGTGTCACCTGGAGATGACTTGAAGGGAAGCTTGGCCGTTGTTAACGTATGTCGTATGTCAGAATAAAAGACAATCGAATACAATCCAACCATACCAATAACCACGACTAGATGATAACCGACCAATCATGCTACAAGCAGTGTGCCTCGTGGCTACTTAAGATCTGCAGGAGATGTCTTTTCACAGGTTACATCCCGAAGAGCGGGGAAAAGGTGGCGATGGTCATCATTCCCAAAGCTGGGAACCAGTGCTCATCAAAACACTCATAAGTCTCTCATGATTTGTATTGAAAACATTAGAACGACTTTTGGCTAGTGCTAGATCAGTTGAAACTAGAGTTGAGCGATATTTAACTAACTGTGATTCAATCACGGCGACTGAAAAATCACTAATATCAGTTGCTACTCGATATTGTAAATGTCAGTGATTGAATATAATTTATTTCTTACTAGTGCCACTATGATTCACGGCGTATGAGTAATATATCACTGACTATCGCCTCTGGTTCTCCTCTGTTTTTTTTTTTTGCTATTTTAAGGCGATCCTCTTCAGAAAATGGCACAAAAAGAAAATATTCAAGAAACTGATGGCTGTTTCCTGAAGTATGGAATTAATCTCAAAGAATTGTAATGAAGATATACCACTTGGACAATCCTGGGAAGGATTATGTGGGATAGCCATGTTCTAATGGGTTTTTTTCGATAGTTGGCACTAGAATATATACAAATCTGATGACTACCTAAAATACCCTGTTCCCGCCTCAACTCCCAAGATTTTTGTTAGGAGTCCGTATCCTGCTACGGGAGCCTAATGATTCCGACTATCTCCCACACTCTCGAATGGGTTTTTGTACTATTTCGAGATAATCCTCTCCAGAAAATGGCAAAAAAAATAAGATATTCCAGAAACTGATTGCAGTTTCCTGTACTTTGGAATTAGTTCCAAAGATTTGTAGTGAATATATGCCACTTGGAATATATACCACCTAAATTACCCTGTTCCTCAATTCCCATGATTTTTGTAAGGAGTCCATATCCTGTTGCGGGAGCGCAATATTTCCGACTATAACCCACACTCTCGAATGGTTTTTTGTACCATTTTAAGGTAATCCTCTCCATAAAAAGGCACAAAAATAAGATATTGCAGAAACTGATGGCAGTTTCCTGTAGTTTGGAATTAGTCCCAAAGAATATATACAAATCAAGTGACTACCTGAAATACTTCGCGCATCAATTCCCAAGATTTTTCTAGGGAGTCCATATATTGTTTCGGGAGCCCAATGATTCCGAGTGCCTCCCACACTTTGGAATGGTTTTTGTAGCATTGTAGGCGAATCCTCTCCAGAAAATGCCATTTATAGTATGCACCTTTATTCATATAATCATTGTTAAACATAAAGTTATATTAAAGTAAAATTTGAGGAGAAATTAGTTTCGTGTTAATATAATAATAGGTTGTTTTTTTTTTGCTTTTCATTTTTACAGTGATCGCAGTAGAAATCCAAAATCACTACAATTCTAATTTGAAAGTAGCAGTCACGATAATGACTGCTACTCAAAACTCAATGACTACACTGACTAGCTCATCTCTAGTTTCCACTTATAAAATGGGCATCTAATGCAGCTAAAATTGTAAACGGATCAGATGCAGTTGACTTCTTTACAATCATCGAAAGTCTTAAGATTCTAGGTTTATTATTGGAAGCATATTACAGACTAATTTACTTTCTGCGTTCATCCAATCCGTGAGGCATATACAAAACGAACCATTTTATCAGAGTCCACTATTCTTATCAAAATTATCGATATTCAGGCAACAATACGTTGAATTTAATAATCTCAAAATTGCAAAGTGCATTCAAACTGAACATTCGTCTCAAATTCAACTTTTCGGCTATTCTGATGCCTCCGAGATGGCATATGCGGCTGCTGTCTGTTGCAGAGTAATACAAAACAAATACATTTAAGTGTGCCTTCTCGCTTTCAAAACAAAGGGCCACCATTGAAATATGTCTCATTACCGCGCCTTGAAAGAAACAAAGTAACTTGCCTTGCCTGGACAGATTCAACAGTTGTACTTTGTTGGTTACCTTCTCATCCATGACGGTGGAAAACATATGTTGCGTATCTTCACTACAGTTCTTTGGGACTGAATCCATACTACAGGAAACCGCAATCAGTTTTTGGAAAATCTCCTTCCATCTCCTAATGGTACAAAAAACAATTCGAGAGTGTGGGAGATAGTCGGAATCATTGGGCTGCCGCAACAGGATATGGGCTCCTTATAATGATCTTGGGAATTGAGACGGGAATAGGGTACTTTAGGTAGTCACCTGATTGGTATATATTCTAGTGCCAACAATTGTTGATTGCAGTGACCATTCCAAAAACCCATTGGAACTTGTATATTCCACAGAATCCTTTCCAAGATTGACCAAGTGGCATACCATCACTACAATTCTAATTCGATACTTCAGGCAACCTCCATCAGAATCTGGTTTTCTTTTTGGTGTCATTTCTGGAGAGGATTAGCTTACAATGGCATAAAAACCAAAGGAGAGAGTTGGATAAAGTCTTAGACATTGGGCTCCCGCAACAGAAGAAGTATTCCTTAACAAAATCTTAGGAATTGAGGCGGGTAGATGGTATATCAGGAAATCTTAGGTTTTCAATTCATTTTTGTGCCAACCATTCCAGATTTCATTTCCGATTCCAAAAAATTGGCTGTATCATCCATTTATCACATAGTTCTTCCCAGGATTGATCAGCTGTCATATCTTCACTACAACTTGTAAGGATTAAGGCAATACTACGTGTAACCGCAATTGTATGCTGAAAGAGTTGTTTTGATGTCATTTTCTAGAGAGGATAAAGAATTCAAAATAAGTGCTTAAACTGGTTTATTTAATATTAAGTACTCGACTGTGAACACTACGTGTATGATACAATATAGCAGTTGAGCGATAGTCCACTGCTTCTGATTCAATCACGGCGACTGAAAAGTCACTGATATCAATTTAGTTCGATATTGTGTTAAGTTTTAGATATAAGAAACAACACTGAAATATATATAACACTTCGAGTACTTTGCCGCACTGGCCAAGGTTGGTTACAATGAAGATGGCGTAAAACAAATAAATAAATTAATTAAAAAACTAATAATTAACATAATTATGATAGATGATAACCGACCAATCATGCTACAAGCAGTGTGGCAGGACCACTTGCTAGCCTCGTGGCTACTTAAGATCTGCAGGAGATGTCTTTTCACAGGTTACATCCCGAAGAGCGGGTAAAAGGTGGCGATGGTCACCATTCCCAAAGCTGGGAACCAGTGCTCATCAAAACACTCATAAGTCTCTCATGATTTGTATTGAACACATTAGAACGGCTTTTGGCTAGTGCTAGATCAGTTGAAACTAGAGTTGAGCGATATTTAACTAACTGTGATTCAATCACGGCGACTGAAAAATCACTAATATCAGTTGCTACTCGATATTGTAAATGTCAGTGATTGAATATAATTTATTTCTTACTAGTGCCACTATGATTCACGGCGTATGAGTAATATATCATGCATGTAGAGTTAACAGCACAAATGTATCAACGTATCAAGTTGATGATATATTACTGATAAGCCGTGAATTACAATATCAAGTGGCAACTGATATTAATGATTTTCAGTCGCCGTGATTGAATCACTGACTATCGCCTCTGGTTCTCCTCTGTTTTTTTTTTGCTATTTTAAGGCGATCCTCTTCAGAAAATGGCACAAAAAGAAAATATTCAAGAAACTGATGGCTGTTTCCTGAAGTATGGAATTAATCTCAAAGAATTGTAATGAAGATATACCACTTGGACAATCCTGGGAAGGATTATGTGGGATAGCCATGTTCTAATGGGTTTTTTTTCGATAGTTGGCACTAGAATATATACAAATCTGATGACTACCTAAAATACCCTGTTCCCGCCTCAACTCCCAAGATTTTTGTTAGGAGTCCGTATCCTGCTACGGGAGCCTAATGATTCCGACTATCTCCCACACTCTCGAATGGGTTTTTGTACTATTTCGAGATAATCCTCTCCAGAAAATGGCAAAAAAAATAAGATATTCCAGAAACTGATTGCAGTTTCCTGTACTTTGGAATTAGTTCCAAAGATTTGTAGTGAATATATGCCACTTGGAATATATACCACCTAAATTACCCTGTTCCTCAATTCCCATGATTTTTGTAAGGAGTCCATATCCTGTTGCGGGAGCGCAATATTTCCGACTATAACCCACACTCTCGAATGGTTTTTTGTACCATTTTAAGGTAATCCTCTCCATAAAAAGGCACAAAAATAAGATATTGCAGAAACTGATGGCAGTTTCCTGTAGTTTGGAATTAGTCCCAAAGAATATATACAAATGAAGTGACTACCTGAAATACTTCGCGCATCAATTCCCAAGATTTTTCTAAGGAGTCCATATCCTGTTTCGGGAGCCCAATGATTCCGAGTGCCTCCCACACTTTGGAATGGTTTTTGTAGCATTGTAGGCGAATCCTCTCCAGAAAATGCCATTTATAGTATGCACCTTTATTCATATAATCATTGTTAAACATAATGTTATATTAAAGTAAAATTTGAGGAGAAATTAGTTTCGTGTTAATATAATAATAGGTTGTTTTTTTTTTGCGTTTCATTTTTACAGTGATCGCAGTAGAAGTCCAAAATCACGGTGATTTGAAAGTAGCAGTCTCGATAATGACTGCTACTCAAAACTCAATGACTACACTGACTAGCTCATCTCTAGTTTCCACTTATAAAATGGGCATCTAATGCAGCTAAAATTGTAAACGGATCAGATGCAGTTGACTTCTTTACAATCATCGAAAGTCTTAAGATTCTAGGTTTATTATTGGAAGCATATTACAGACTAATTTACTTTCTGCGTTCATCCAATCCGTGAGCCGTATACAAAACGAACCATTTTATCAGAGTCCACTATTCTTATCAAAATTATCGATATTCAGGCAACAATACGTTGAATTTAATAATCTCAAAATTGCAAAGTGCATTCAAACTGAACATTCGTCTCAAATTCAACTTTTCGGCTATTCTGATGCCTCCGAGATGGCATATGCGGCTGCTGTCTATTGCAGAGTAATACAAAACAAATACATTTAAGTGTGCCTTCTCGCTTTCAAAACAAAGGGACCACCATTGAAATATGTCTCATTACCGCGCCTTGAAAGAAACAAAGTAACTTGCCTTGCCTGGACAGATTCAACAGTTGTACTTTGTTGGTTACCTTCTCATCCATGACGGTGGAAAACATATGTTGCGTATCTTCACTACAGTTCTTTGGGACTGAATCCATACTACAGGAAACCGCAATCAGTTTTTGGAAAATCTCCTTCCATCTCCTAATGGTACAAAAAACAATTCGAGAGTGTGGGAGATAGTCGGAATCATTGGGCTGCCGCAACAGGATATGGGCTCCTTATAATGATCTTGGGAATTGAGACGGGAATAGGGTACTTTAGGTAGTCACCTGATTGGTATATATTCTAGTGCCAACAATTGTTGATTGCAGTGACCATTCCAAAAACCCATTGGAACTTGTATATTCCACAGAATCCTTTCCAAGATTGACCAAGTGGCATACCATCACTACAATTCTAATTCGATACTTCAGGAAAACTCCATCAGTCTCTGGTTTCAATTCATTTTTGTGCCAACCATTCCAGATTTCATTTCCGATTCCAAAAAATTGGCTGTATCATCCATTTATCACAGGATTGATCAGCTGTCATATCTTCACTACAACTTGTAAGGATTAAGGCAATACTACGTGAAACCGCAATTGTATGCTGAAAGAGTTGTTTTGATGTCATTTTCTAGAGAGGATAAAGAATTCAAAATAAGTGCTTAAACTGGTTTATTTAATATTAAGTACTCGACTGTGAACACTACGTGTATGATACAATATAGCAGTTGAGCGATAGTCCACTGCCTCTGACTCAATCACGGCGACTGAAAAGTCACTGATATCAATTCAGTTCGATATTGTGTTAAGTTTTAGATATAAGAAACAACACTGAAATATATATAACACTTCGAGTACTTTGCCGCACTGGCCAAGGTTGGTTACAATGAAGATGGCGTAAAACAAATAAATAAATTAATTAAAAAACTAATAATTAACATAATTATTACATGGCGCAGCCGGTAGGATAAAGAAAACGAAAAAAAAAAATCGTAACAATGGCTAGAGGTGACAGACTGCCAGTGCAGCTTGATTGCAGTGATTTGCCGAAAAAATGTCCGACGTGGAAACGCACATTTCTAATGTATATAATGGCAAAGGGCATTGACGTGGAGCCTGAGCCAAAGAAATTAGCAACATTTTTGTCATTGATTGGACAACAAGGTATGGATATCTACAATACATTATACCCAAATAATGGTACAGCTAACGGAATACTTGGAGTACTGCAAATGAGCAACAAGAGGCTCCAGGCGAACAACAACAACAACAGCGCACATTGAATGAGGTGCTAATTGCGTTTGAACAATATTGCATTCCACGATGCAATATCACAATGGAATCATTTAAGTTTAATACGATCACACAAAAAGAGAATCAATCGTTTGCTGATTTTGAGACTGAGTTGCGAAAATAAATTCATTACTGCGAATTTACATGTGGTTGTGGTGTGTCGTATGCAGGCCGTTTATTACGTGATCAGGTTATCATTGGCGTATACGACAAAAAGTTGCAGCTTAAGTTGCTGGATGCTCATAATGAAACGCTCGCGTCCGTCATTGAAAGGTGCAAAACATTTGAAGCTGCAAATATCAACAAAAAATATTTGGATAAAAGTGCAACTACATCAACCGTTCAAAGTGTTCAACAAGCCTCGTCGACTAAGGTGGCAGAGAGACGCAGGTTTTACAATTGTGGCGAACCATTTACGCCATCACATCTTCGAAACTGTAAAGCAAATGTAGAGCCTGTGATCGAGTGGGACATTTTACCCAGTGGTGCAAAAACGGAGGCATTGGTGGAAAAAATGAACAACAAAGGAATGAAAACAAATACAACAACAAGGAAAGAAAATGTCATTCAAATGTTTGGCACGATTGTGGTAAATTATTAAGAGTAAATAAAAATAATCAAGTAAGTAGTATACAAAATAATTGTAATTTTAGAGTAAACTCTGTGGGAGCTAAAAGAATTCGTTGGAAAAAGGATACCAAATTAAAAATCAAAGGATAGTTTTCAAGATTGACACTGGGTCTGATGTAAATTGTATACCATTGTCAACAATCAAGAAGTTGAATATTGAAATTTGTAATCCAAAAAATAATTTTCCTGTTTTTGATTATAGTAATATTCAAATAAAAGTTATTGGAACTGTTAGTTTGATTTGTATAGATAGTAACGCAGAAATAAGAAGGGAAGCTCAATTTCTTGTGGTGGATGACACATATGAACCATTGTTGGGGCTTGAAACGTCTATCGAGTTTGGATTGGTTAAGAGGGTAGGCAGTAATGCTGTGGCTTTGTTACCTCAGGATGTAAAAACATTTGTAAAAAACAATGCGGATTTATTTGAAGGATTGGGGAAAATTCCTGGAGCTGTGTCAATTGTTTTTAAAAAAAACTCTGTTCCAAAGATACATTACCGTAAACGAGTACCGATGGCAATAATGGACAAGCTAAAAACAGAAATCAATAAGATGGTAAAGGATGAAATTATTTCTGAAGTGACTTACACTACTGACTGGGTGTATAATTTGCAAATCGCTGATAAGCCAGATGGATCCTTACGTTTATGTTTGGACCCAAAACCACTAAATGAATGTGACTGCAGAGAACATTTCTTGATCCCTACTGTGGAGGATTTCACGTCACAGCTAGCGAACAAGCGTGTATTCAGTGTACTTGATCTCAAAAGTGGATTTTGGCAACTAGGGTTGAATAAGAAAAGTTCGGATTTAATAACATTTATGACACCTTGGTCGATTTAAATTTAATCGTGTATCATTTGGAATAAATAGTACCCCAGAAATTTTTCAAAAGAGAATGATTCAAATATTTGGCGGTATATCTTGCGTTATAGTCTACTTTGATGACATAGGTATTGCTGCTCAGAATCATGAGGAGCATGACAAAATATTGTTGACTGTCCTTCAGAGTGCACAAAAGTACAATATAAGGTTCAATCCAAACAAGATTCAATATCGCCAAACAGATGTAGTTTTTATGGGAAACAGAATCTCAGAAGGAAAAATTAGACCGGAGGGCAAACACCGTGATGCAATCATAAACTTTAAAAGGCCAGAAAATAAGCAGGATGTTATGCGACTGTTGGGCCTATTGAAATATTTGGGGAAATACATTCCAAATTTGTCACAACAAACGGCTGAACTGCGTAACTTGACGCGTAGTGATGTTGAGTTGAAGTGGACGGAGAAACATTCGTTTGAATTCGGAGCCGGTTTTGTCAGCATATTACTCTAAACTTCCTGTGCTCATTCAGACAGATGCATCTAAGGATGGCTTGGGTTGTGTTTTGATGCAAAATGGCCAACCGGTGGTATATGCATCACGAAAGCTTGGAAAAAATGAGCAGAAACGGGCTCAGATTGAAAAGGAGTTGCTGGCTGTTGTGAACGTTTTCACTATTACCTTTACGGAAGAGAATTCACTGTTCAAAGCGATCATAAGCCAATGGAAACCCTTATTATGCGAAATATAGATGATGTTTCAGCTAGGCTTCAGAGAATGTTTCTGTTTTGCTGAAATACCCAGGATTAAGAATTACGTATATCCCCGGGAAACAAATGCTTGTCGCTGATTGCTTATCACGAGCGCAGGTGGTAGATGTGTGTGAAAATGAGGAACTGACAGTGGTTATACATAATTTGGTCCAATCTGTATGCGTGTCAGTGCAAAACTTAGAGTTGTATCGTCAACTCTTAAGTAATGATGGCAGTCTTACAAAAACCTTATTATTTTGGAAGTTTTTCGTGGCTTTCAGACCACTGTGCATCGTCTACAAAAAATCAAACTCCTGCCAAAGCAAATATCCTGACATTTATTACCCCGCGATAATATAAAAACTTATATAAATTCCTGTCTTAAATGCTCCAATAACATATCTGTTTCTAAATTTAACTTCTCCTACTCGGGTTCTATATCCTCTTTTATGGTAATGGTTCCTGTGTCCATTTTCAACACCATTTTATCTCCCAATTATTGGCCTGTTGGTATTGTTGTGCATTAGTACGTCTAAGAAAATAAACGTGCCCCTGTACAGAATTCTGTTGAATGGGCCTCTGTTTCAACTAAGGTCTATTTCTTTCCTAATCTTTTATCAAAATGTGAGAGGGTTAAAAACTAGTCTTAGAAATGTTTTTCTTAATAGTTTTTCTTTGATTGCTGACATAATTGTCCATACTGAAACCTGGCTTCAAGCACACATACTCAATACTAAGTTATTTAATGATAATTTTGTTTCATTTCGAAAAGAAAATCCCTGGTGTTCATATATCATTTAAATCGTCTCTGTTGACTGAGGAAATTAGTATTATCTACCAGAACATTGAATTTCTATGTGTTAAATCTACTTTACGAGGTTCCAACGTATACATTACTTGCTCATGATATGAGGATTTACTGTCAGCAGATTTCATGCATCGCAATGAAAAAGATCATCTTATTGTTTTAGGTGATTTCAATCTATCTAATATAAGATGGTCATATTTGATTGATACCACTATGCTAATTCCAGCGAAAATCTTGACAGTATTTTTGAATTGTCCATAAAACAGTACAACAATGTTCGCTACAGCTCTGGAAAACTTCTTGATTCCTCCTATTACAACGCCTGAAGACAATAACCATCCAACCATGGAAGCATGACTGTACTTATCGGTCACATGATAAAAAAAATCTCTTCGACGTGTCAGATGGTTTAGAAAACTGACTATGTCAAGTTAAATTACTTACTTTTCAATACCGATTGGTCTCGAGCGCTGTACAGATATAGAATTGGCAAAGAATATTTCTTACTCCACCACTCTCAGACATTTTGACAGCTGCATTTCATACACTTCTCTCTCTAATTTAGGAAAGAGACAGCTTTGGGTCGAAGCCTTTACCGATTAAAAAATATAAAATCCCGTTTATTTAAAAAATATAAACGTATTGGTTCTAACAATGATTTTAGTAAATATTGTGTCGCGTGTTCTGACTTTAATGCATTAAGTAAAATGTATTATACTAACTATTTAATAAAAGTTAAACAAAATATGCGTCACAATCCCTAATCGTTATCAATTTCGTTAATATGAAACATAGCACTTCAGCGTATACTTTGCAATTATTTCTTAATGGCACGGTTGCCTCCTCTGATTCGAACATAGCATATTTGGTTGCTGACTTTTTAAAAGGACGCACTCTAGTAGCTCTGTTAATCCTAGTTTCTCATATCCTTACAGTATCATATAATATGACTTTATATCTCCTCCTGCTATCTCCATGCAAAATACATAAACATGTCTTTTATCAATTAAATTCTCTTTCCTACCTGGCCCTGATAATATTCCCAGTTGCATACTAAAACAATGTTCTAGCTCCATTTGCTTTTCTTTATCAATTCTTTTCAATCTGTCCACAAAGTTACGTAAATTTGCATCTCTTTGGAAGGAGCCTTTTATTATCCCGTTACATAAAAAGGGCAGCAAGACTGATATATCGAATTATAGCGGTATTGCTAAGCTGAGTGCTATTCCAAAACTCTTTGATAAAATCATTAGTGACCAATTGCAAAAGTCGTTAAAGTCTGTAGTCAATTCTTTCCAACATGGTTTCGTTAGAGGAAAATCCATTACAACTAATCTTTTAGATTTTTGCACTGTTTTGAGTTGGATTGCCAAACTGAAGTCATTTATACAGACTTCAGTAAAGCTTTTATTCAAATTATAAGCAATAGGATTTCCGGTAGAACACAAAAAGTATTATTTAACAATTGTTTGTGTTCCTCAAGGGAGTTATGAACCAATGACCCTTACACCAGTAAACTCCTTTTTAATTCTCTTGTTCGATTTTAGAATTTGGATCCTGTGTTTGAAACCCTTACTATGCTATTCACGAGGATCGTATTGAGTCAATTCAAAAACCGTTTTCTCGTTTTGCTTTTAGGAGTCTCAATTGGGATCCCGAAATAAATCTTCCACCCTATCATGACAGGTTAAAATTAATTGATCTTCCAACCCTCTTATCACGCCGATCTATGCTTTCTGTTGCTTTTGTTCATAAAATTCTTATTGGTGATATAGTGGTATAGTGGACTGTATTTAATTTGAGCCTAATGCCGCTGAAGGAGGACGAAATATCTAACTTATGTTCAATTCAGTTGATGCTATATTAATGCTTTTTCAATATTTTGTACATCAAAGTATCTTGATGGCCATTATGGCCGTGATACAAAAAAACTGAAAGTATAGTTTGCTCGAACATTCTCCTGTTAAGGAATTTCTTATGGCCTAGTCACACGGTCTTATATTTTCGTATCGTGTTATGTGAATTATGTTTCACACAACTGTCAAAATGTCACATAAAAACATTACTTTGTGGTCAAACTAGGCGCATGAAATTTGACGGATACAATTTCAATGTTAACCAGTGGCAGCATAATCGCAATTATAACACTAGTGCACTAGCATTTATAATGGATAAAACCGTGAAAATTCGAGCTTCTATATTAGCAATTTATGCAGTGAATAATAAAAATTCAAATAAAAAAGCTGAAGAGAAATTGCGAAAAAGTCGGGCACGTTTATTTAAAAAAAAAATGGTACAATGTATATTATTCAAAGTATTGTCAACCGTTAGCTACAACATTTTCCCATCTTTTTGGCAGCATATGGATTCAGCGTCGAATGAACGGCTCGTCTTTTGAGACAATCCACGAATCGACCCATTTATTGGTATCCTCGTTAGAAGTAAAGCGCTGCTCAGCCAGGGCGTAGGTCATAGATCTGAACAAGAGGTAGTCAGAATGGGCTATGTCTGGGCCATAAGGCGGCGCGGGGGTGGGTGGTAGCACATCCCAATCCAACGCCTCCAACGTTTCCTTGACGGATCTTGCAACATGTGGCCGAGCGTTGTCATTTTGAAAAACCACCTCGTCGTGTATTCCGCTGGTTTTTTCTTCAATGCTCGGATCAATTGCATCAATTGTTGTTGGTAATGTACACCAGTGATGGTTTGGTTAGGTTGCAGCAGCTCATAGTACACAACACCCTTCTGATCCCTCCAAATACAGAGCATGAGCTTGGCACCATGAATATTCGGCTAGGCCGTCGATGTTGATGCATGGCCGGGTAGTCCAAATGATTTTTTTTGCTTTGGGTTGTCGTAATGGATCCACATTTCATCGCCAGTAACAATACGCTGCACAAAACTGTTCTGATTATGGCGTTGAAGCAGCTGTTCGCAAGTGAAAAATCTCCTTTCGACGCCTCTTGGCTTCAATTCGTATGGCACCCAATTTCATTGTTTTTAAATCATTCCCATGGCTTTGAGGCGCCAACTGTAGACAAGTCAACTCCAAATGATTCTGACAATTCTTGAAGGGTTTGACACGGATCTTCGTCGAGTAATGCTTCCAATTATTCATCTTCAAACTTTTTAGGCTGGCACGGATGTTCTTTGTCCTCAGTATCATAATCACCACTTGTAAACCGACGAAACCAGTACTCACAGGTTGAAATCGATGGAGCATAGTTCCCGTAAACCTCACAAACCGTACGATGGGCTTCAGGCTGCAAAACTTCCGCAAATTGCGTTTTGTTGGAACAAAAGTCCACATGTTCACAGAGCAAACAAATATGTTGGTTACACTTCAGTGGAATGACACATACTGAAAATTGAAGCTTTTGAAGTAGGCTTTCACATGAATATAGTCACAGGTTTACCCGATGCGATTTAGTGCTAGTTACGCCATCTATTATGAATCCTGTAAAATTAATTCCAAAACCCAATAGTTATGAATGCCTACAAGAAAATATGCAGGCGTCAACACGTTAATCGTACGAAGGGCACATTGGATGTGAATTGAGTTGGGCTTCAATTTCGCATAGCAACGTTACGAATAACTCAAATGAAATTTAGCTGATAGCGTGGGCGACAGAGAAAAAGAACATGATGCTTTCGCCCAAAATCATTCCATTAATATTAGAATGCACAAAGTATGCATGCTCCACAAGTATAAAAGCATGTGGCTGACATTGAATATGGGGACTCTGAAGCGGTCGCGGTTTCCAAAAGTGGGTTATATTGATTAATAAATTGTGCGTGGTACAGGGGATGAGGGACATAAGGAAGGAGGATATAAGGACGAATGATATAAGGAACGAAATCGGCAGAATGATACAAGTATATCAGGAGTTGAGGGTATCCGGATAAAAGGATTCAAGGATTTAAGGATACAATGGTCTAAAACAGACTCGGAAGAAGGATTTAAGGATATCAGGAGTTAAATATACAAGGATTCAAGGAGTTAAGGATACAAGGTTCTGAAAGAGTGAGTTTAAATAAAATATGTTTATATATTTGGGGAGAAAAATAGTTATACAATATTGTAAATACCTAGTTATAGTTACATAATAATATCCTTTTTGATACCTTAGCAAGCGGAGATAAAAATGATATTTCGAATTGTAGTGAAATTTGTAGAAAAATAGAACATTAACATCCTTCATTGTTGAATTGATCAAGCTGTTACTGAGGATTGGTTTAGAATAATACCCTTTTTGTTACCTTTGACTTCCATCAAGCGGAGAAAAAGGATATTTCGTATTTTCTTGTATTTTGATATAAAATAGCCCTTCTAGCCCATCGGTCGGAGATAAAAGGATATTTTGCATCGATATAAGGTGATTAAAGTACATAGTATAATTTTACCATATAAGCCCAGCAATACGGATAAGATATATAACAATAGTTAATATCTAGGTTTAGGCCGCGAATACTATTAAAGTATCTTTAAGAATTATTTAATGAGAACAAATATAAAGATAAATTTAATTTTTAGGTGAGGATACATACAGTATTGAAAATAAAAGTGTAATGAAATTGAATGAGTGTTATTATTTGTACTAGTTTTTTTTTTTTCTAACTTGGAATATATCCTGGATATTACCATCGCCAGTGGTCACTGAATTCCTAATAAATTTCTGTGACGAACGCGCTGCCTCAGCCTGTGACGTCGTTACTGTATCAACGTATCAAGTTAATGATAATATCACATTATGCATGATATATACTAATACGCCGTGAATTAAAATATCGAGTGGCAACTGATATCAGTGGTTTTTCAGTCTCCGTGATTGAATCACAGGTAGTTAAATATCGTTCAACTGACATAATATATCGTAGACGTAGTGTTCACAGATGAGTACTTTATATTTAATAAAGCTATTTAAGCACTTTTTATAAATTCAATCTTTATGCTTCGTTGGCTTTAATCTCTGCTAGTATCTGGTTTCTTTTATTGGAGTGGAAAATTTAATTTTTTTTTCTGATATTTTCTTGAGCTTTTTATATCCAATTCTCTCTAGAAAACTACATCAAAACACAACTCTTTCAGCATAACATTGCGGTTTCACGTTGTATTGCCTTAGTCCTTTGCGATTTCCTATAGTATGGAATTAGTTTCAAACAATTGTAGTGAATCATTTCGTTCCCGCAATTGAATTGTGGGAATTGTGGCGGGAACAGGTTATTTCAGATATTCAGATTTAAGAAGACTATATGTAATAGTATTAGTTTATTTAATGAAAAAAATATATATATAAAAAGTTCTTTTTTTTCTTTTTTTATTTGAACAGTGATCGCAGTAGCAGTTGAAAATCACGGTGATTTTAAAGTAGCAGTCACGATAATCGCTGCAACTGAAAAATCACTACTAGCTCATTTCTAATGTGTGAGCTTTAACAGTTGGAATATTTTATCCATTTGTATTATATCGTAGTTAGTAAGTTTAATATGTGAGAATTTAGCAGTGAACAAGTTACTTGTCAAAATCATTTATCGATTACCGGTTAGTTGAAAAAGTCAAACAATTTTATTCCCTAAATGTATCCAAAGGTATAATTAATTTGTGCGAATGTATGTAACAAGCAGAAGGAGGCGTGGCGTGACCCAATAAAGTATATATATTCTTGATCAGCATCGGAAACAGTCGATTTAGCCATGTCCGTCTGACCATCGTTGGTCTGGCTATGTGAAACAACTAACTTTGGGGATGCCATGACTACAAAGCACACAAAACGGCCATTTGACCGTATATACACAATTTTCAAGGCCGCATAGCAGGAAAAAAGATTGTTGTCGTATTCGCACATAGTGTGAAGTGGTATTATCTGTTTCTCTGTAAGTTTGTAACCCATTAAAGGATGTATTTTAGAATCATCGTTATTGTCCTGTCTGTCTAATAGATGCTGCACATTGTTAAGGACTGATTTTTTTGATACATTGCTGAAAGCCGGTATTTTAACTTCGTTTGGTCCCAAATTTATAGATATGTCATATGTCATAGATATTTGATATGTCACTCCTACTTTTTACGGTAGCCCTATACAATTCGCTTAAAATTCGATATGTCTGCTTTTTATCGACAGCCCCTCACACCCGCCGCTCACTTTATTTTTAATATATTAATTTAGTATTATATTTTTAATATTTAAAATAAAAAGGTTTTATGATTTTAAAATTCAATTGCCGAATGCGTGTAGTAAGGGCATTTCGTAGTGGTAAATACACGACTGCTCCTTTCTTTCTTAGTTTTTATGCCACACGATTTGAAATTAACTGATGTGCAAGGACTCCTATGTAAGCATGCAAAAAATAAATCCTTAAAAATTCCATGAGCAATCTTGTCATTTTTCTCTAAAAGCTGCTTTTATTGTCTTAACAAGTGAGTGACAAATTGATATTTGCCAAAGCTTTCGTCAGGGGAACCACTTTCTTCCTTAACCTTACAAAAATGTTAATTGCAGGCAATGGAACTAGTCTATTAAAATATCAAAGTTTGGTGGCTCGGTCTCTTATTGTCTCTGAATTTGTTTGATCATACATACGAAAGACGAACATATCTATATCAACTCGATATTGATGTTGATCAAAAATATATATATACCCATAATTTTTTCTAATTTTCATTATTCTCGTTTACACTACAATAGCTTCTTTTTGGAAACGATTTTTTTACAAATATACTTTACATGTTTTAGTCATCTACACTATTAACCCTCATAATACAAATTCTAAGCTAAACGTTATTGGTAAAAATGAATCGAATGGAAAAGAAATGATCACTAAATAATGTTGAAAGGTAAGTTTTCATTTTAATTTGGGTATAAACACGCAAGTCGAATATTTACACTACAAATTTGATGCGTAATTTGCCTTATGTTGCCTTTCAGTTAATGAAAAAAATTAAATTAATGTGTGCCCCTCTCTGTTGAGACATAATTCTGTCTCATGGTTCAAATTTATGAATAATAGTACTTTGGTACCCACCTTAAATGAAATTTTTATGCTACGTTGACCTCAATCTGTGCTCTTTACGAGTAGAAAAATAAAATGTTTTTTTCTGATATTTTCTTATATACAATCCTCTCTAGTAAGTGACACAACTCTTCCAGCATACCATTGCGGATTCATTTAGTATTGCCTAATTCCTTCCAAGTTGTAGTGAAGAAGTTGTATGCACTTGATCAATCCTGGGAAGGACTATGAGATAAATAAATCAGCAATAGTTGACACTTTTTATTTATGTTAGTGCCAACTATTGCTGATTTCATTTCCAATTAAAAAAATTGACTGGATCATTGATTTTTCACATAGACCTTCCCAGAATTAATCAAGTGCCATATTTTCACTAGAACGCAACAAAATATCAGAAAGAAACATTTAATTTTCCACTCAAGTGAAAGAAACCAGATGCTGGCAGAGATAAAAGACAACCAACCATAAAGATTGAATTCAAAACAAGTGACTAAATACCTTTATTAAATAAGAAGAACTCGAATTTGACTGTGCATAATTCCGAACTCTAGTAAATAGGCAACCCTAGCCAAATTGTCGAAATAAATAACACAGTTTTTATACGTGATTTCACAAAGGTGCCTCGAAAAGTTTTGAGGTTTACAAGGTTTTCGAGATTAAAGGAATACCCCTAATGTAATTAAACGAAACCAAATCGATACTTGATTGAAATGCTTGCTATGATTGCTTACGAACATATTTTTCTTCATTTATTTATTTGTACATTTTTTTTTATTTACCCCATTTTTACCATACAAACTAATATTCGTATATTCACCACTAAATATCTCTACTTCACAATGCAAAGAAATGAAATTCGTATAGTCCATTACTTCCAACTTGCTTTGTTTCTATTTTCGCAGTTTCTTTGAACAAATTGATTTCGTTTTTATATACGTACACCACAGACATACACACCCATATTAAAAAAAAAAATTTAAATAATTAATGCTTTCAGAGACGAAAAATTCACTTGTGACGGAGGTAAGTAAAAACACATCAATATTGAAGTCATAATATGCAAGTACGTAAGTGTTGACTAAGAAGAGTAACAATCATTAACGCGTATGAACTTTGAAATAGTTGCGCAGTATGAGTGCAGTTTCCACTTCTGCTTACAAAATATAAATAATTGTAAAAACCAAACGCAATTTTTAAAAAAATTTCGGTGTCTGTGGGGACTATTCAAATACACAAACATACACATATGTACGTATTTGCACGGAATACACGTAGTTACTATTTTTCACAGGATGCGCCAGATCGTCCACACTTTGTAGCTGTATCAACGCTAATTGACTCGCAAGCAATCCGAAGTGCAGATTTTCATCCAGATGGAACTATTTACGCGGTTGGCTCAAATTCAAAAACATTTCGAATATGTCAATACCCTCAGCTATCAAAAATTCGGTAATCACAAAAAGTTCATATAAATTGCATCCCATTATTCAATATTTCCCCACAGACAGAGTCATATCTCATATCCACCTACTGTGCTGTGTAAGCGTACAAAACATCACAAGGGTTCTATTTACTGCACAAATTGGTCTTCGGATGGAGAGCTAATTGCAACCGGTTCGAATGACAAGACTATCAAGCTTTTAAGATTCAACAACGACAAAAAACAACTGGAGGGTCATGAGATTGAACTTACAATGCACGACGGCACAATTCGCGACATGTGCTTTCTCAATGATTCTGCAAGTAAATCCAGACTTCTGGTCAGTGGAGGTGCTGGTGACTGTAAAATCTATATCACAGATTGCTCCAACGGCGTTCCGTTCCAGGCTTTCAGCGGACACAGTGGACATATATTGTCTCTGTACAGCTGGAACACCGCCATGTTCGTTTCAGGATCACAGGTTAGTTGCTCAACGCATTTGAATGACATTAAATAAAATTGTCCTTTTTCGACAGGATCGAACAATTCGGTTCTGGGATCTTCGGGTTAACGTATCCGTGAATACGATTGACCACGACGCCGGATGTGACATATCTAAAAATGGGTCACCAGTTACATCTGTTTGTGTAGATCCAACAGGCCGGCTGCTAGTGGCCGGTCATGTAGACAGTTCATGCGTATTGTTTGACATACGTGGTAACAGGCCCATCCAACGGTTTAGTCCACACAGCGGAGAAATTAGGTTTGTGTAAAAGTTTTAATTTGAATTTTTATAACATCAACTTTTTTATAGATCTATCAGGTTCTCCCCGTCCGCATATTATTTACTGACATGTGCATATGACAACAAAATAAAATTGACTGATTTGCAAGGTGACCTGGCACTTGACCTGTCTTCCGTTACTGTTGCTGAACACAAGGATAAAGCGATATCCGTTCGTTGGCACCCCATGGAATTCTCATTTGTATCAACGTCGGCAGACAAAACCTGCACTCTATGGGCACTACCTCCGGCATAGTGACTACTTTACATTTATAAAATAATTAGCAAATACAAACAACTTCAACCGCAGGAGGTTTAGATCTTTGGATTCATTGTATTATTCAAATTTTAAATTTTCTGATAGCATTACTAGTAAATCATAAGCTTGGTAGTAACTTTACATGGAAAGCAAATATTAACAGACGTTCATTTAAATCCAGTTTGAAGGTATTACCATAACCGAGATGACTGTTCAGACTTTCATATATACATATGTATATATCTGACATGTTTATCATATTGCATTGAAAATAGTTTCAAATATCTAAAAATTTTAACTAAAAGTGACAGCAAACTCAGCGAAAATTGTTATAAACTCATATTCTTGCCAGATATCTGGCACCGTCTCAAACTGCCTTTTCACATAAATTGAAAGTACCCACTTCTGAACTATTGAAATATATAATTGGTCGAGAAATGCATAGAGTAAACTAATTTTTTCAATCTTATTTCGAAATATATGGTAAAACCGATACTTTTAAAAAAAATATTTAACTAACAATAATTGTGTGGCGTTATAACATTGTCCAATTCGGGCAAATTAGTTGCATCACTTAAAGACAATAAACAAATTTTGTCATGCTCGTACTATTCACAGGGAGTGCGACTTTGTACGACCGGGGTTCAGATCTGATTAGGTGCCCTTGCCATAAACCCGCCATAAACTAACAACCTAAATACAAATTGTACCCGTCTCCTTCCTGGTTATGTTTCTAGCAGTCTATGTATGTATATATTTACGTATGTTCCACCGTAGCGCCTAAACTACTGATCCGATGAATGCTGTCAATATATTCTTTAATCAATTCGTTGTTTTTATCCGGGTGACATAGGCTATAGTTTATATGAAAAAAAAAATCAATATGACGGATGTTACATCCGAAAAGTATGGTCTTTGAAATTTTTGTTTTATTTTTATTTCGTATCAAATGAAAGAGAAGAAAATTCTGAATTCACAATTTTTTTTTTTTTTTTATTATTGTACGTAAATGTCAATCATATACTAAGGAGCATCAGTTAGTGCCTTATAACTGTATTCCATACATCCATTTAGTGCAGTGCTGGCCAAAACTAAACCATACAAAGTTTTTATATGTGTGCGAATGCTGCACTGAAAAAAATTTTTTGGGAATACTAACTCAAAATTGTAAATTCCATATGCAATATAATTATATATCAAACATTGAGCCTGACAAATATTTTCAGAAATGAAATATACTTCCATATTCGAAAGCTTTTTTTACAATGTACGCTGACGCAGCAGAATTAAAAATGAAAAATAAGCTGAAATCGCACGTTGTTGTTGCTTTGTTCAAACTCGAATGTCACTGAGATAGCTACCCGAACAGGCCGGACGCGTAGGGGCAGACGTCGTTGATGGTGGTCTCCGTAACAGTAAATTCTTATCGCGGATGAGGTATCTATTACTCACGTTACTCTTTATTGTAGTATTAAAGGTTAAAACAGGAAAGTTTAAAAAAAAAATAAGTTTAAAAACTAAAACCCGACTAATAAAAAATCGCTCCGCAAAGTACGAAAGAAGAAAATATTGTTGTAAGAAATTCTTATCTACCAACTATACAATTATTTATCATCTCTTAAGTAGACAACATATATATTTCATATTTATTTAATACATATGTAGATATAGTGATGTTCAGTGGTCGCCACTTCACTTTAACGGTTGCTTACTTAACAAAACATCATATAACATATACATATAAATATTATATGAAATATGCATAGGAAATTTGGAATTTTCGATTTCGCCCATTACTTACTTTTATTTGTGACCAAAGCGTACATTTATGAAATATTTTTTAAACTTTGCATAACTTCAACTGTACTTTCACGACGAGTTTTATCAAATGTATTTGTATTGTTTTTGGCTTTCGCCAGAATATTGGTTCAGGCTTTGATATAATACTTTATTGTCATGTGGTTAACACGTGCAAACCAAATATTAGCTTAATCACGAAATGAACATACCACACAAACTCACGTCGTATGGTAAATAAAAGCTTTTAATAAGAGCCTATAAAATATCAACCTAAAATATTTAAAATATTTGTTGTATGTAGTGTATGTCATCTATAGGTTGAATTATAAATTAACGATGAGAACAAGAAAAAATTAATTTTTTCCAACAAATTAATGCTTTATTTGGTACAATGATTCTTCCAATTGCTTGGCAGATGCCCATCCTAGAATACCGATTTTCGAGTCCTTTGTCAAAAGTTCTCTGCTCTGTTTGAGCTTGAAAGTTTTGTTTTAAGTGGTCAACAGTTTAAGGATTGTCCGTATAACATTTGTCCTTCAATGCGCACAAAAAATTCGATTGGCGCTAAATAACAGCTCCATGGAGGCAAATTGGCATCTCCGAAACGGGTAACGCATTTTTAGTGCCCCAAATCTTATAATTTTGCTTGCAAACATAACCTCTGAGGTGAAAATGTGCCTCATCCGAAAAGATTATTTTTCTTGCAAAATCATTGTTCAACAAGTAAATTTTGAGTATTTCAAAACGTTGATCCAAATTAAGAAGATACATATTCGTCAAGCGGAAGGTTAAAACTAAACCACAGACAACAACTCATGACGCTCAAATCGCCATATTCCGTCAATCTTTAAAAGATTAGTTTGCAAGATCGTATGGAGACATTTTTTAACCATAAACAGCGCAAGTATCAAAATGCCCGCGATATACACATAAACATTTTATATTTATTTTGTTCTACCGAACATGTTTGAACTAAACCAATTATATTTAAAATAAAAATTGATTTCAATTCTGTCCACTACATACAAAAGAAAAATCCCATTAATAATAGATGATTTTGCACAATTTGTGTATCAGTAAAAATTCCAGGACCCGATACATCAACTGTCTGTACTAACATCTACACCCACAAGATTAAAAAATTGCTTTAAATTTAAGTTTTTCTAATTATTTCATGCGTAACAAAATTGTTCAAAACTTTCTATCCTCTCCAAAACCGCCAAATGGTTGAAATAGATGCCAAATACGTACTCGTAAATGAATAAAGTAAGTTTACTATAGAGTCTAATTAAAAACAAGTATATACGTTAACTTTGGCCAATTTGAAGACAACTAATATTAAAAAAATAACTGCATTAATTCATGTTCGATACAGGAAAATTCTGCTTTGTAATGCCAATTTCTGAAAAGTCTTGGCTCAAAATGGTACAAGAAACCATTGGAGAGTGTGGGAGATAGTCGAAATCATTGGGTTCCCGCAACAGAATATATGCTCCTTACAAAGATCTTGGGAATTGAGGCGGGAATATGGAATTATAAGTAGTCATCAGATTTGTATATGTTCTCGGGCCAACCATTACTGATTTCTGTGCCCATTCCAAAAACTCGTTGGACCATGTATATCCCACATTATCCTTCCCAGGATCGATCAAGTGACATATCTTCACTACAATTCTTTGGGACTAATTCCCTACTACAGAAAACCGCAATCAGTTACTGGCATACCCCGTTCCCAAGGACGACTGGGTTTTCGCCCCGGGCCGATCTTGTTCGGGCCTCCAATCTCATAGAGACTGGACAGAGCAATTTGTTGCTAGCTGCTGCTTAGGTAACTGTAATTCTGTTACCAATGATAGCACAGTTGTTGTACCTACATCTAATGCAACTGCAACAACCTCCTCCTCACAAGCAACTGCCGTTGCAAGCTGGGTATGCTTCGTTTGTGGCAATCAGATACATCGCAATGTTTTATCTGTGCGATGTAACGGCTGTCACAATTGGTGTCATATGAGGAGGTTGCACTGATCTTAGATCTCATAAAGATTGGAGTGCTGGCTTCTTTGAGTCGTGCTGTCTACCTGTGCATAGTAATATGCTTGTCCCGTCTATGTCCCGGTCACCCGTGCGGACGTCATGTAGCTCCTGTAGTTCTACGCAGTCTTGGCCAATTCTTCCGCCGCCCCGTCAACAAATTATGCGTGCTCTCAGTCCATTAATTGAGCAGCGATTTAACTCTTTTAGAGTTATGCAACTCAATTGTAATGGTCTGCGTGGGAAGGTGGCTGAGATTGTGGACTACATGGTGCGTCATGACGTCTTAATTGCAGCAGTGCAAGAGACCAACCTCACAGACTCATGTCGGCTGGCATCTGTTGCTGACTTTAATATAGTCAGGCAGGACAGAAACAGGAACAGTAAGTCAACAGAATTCATTTCTGGAGACACAATGTCTGGCTGTAAAGTCCGGAGATGTCGAGATTGAGTTTGAGAACTTCCACCAGTCAACAGCTGCGACCCTGGGTATAATCCGATTTTGAGCCATGTCCTGCAAGGGGACCATAGAGTTGTTCTCGGTGATTTCAATGCACACCATGAGTTGTGGTTCTCGGAATTAGGTAATGACCTTAGGGGTATTAGTATAGCGGACCAAATATATAGCTCTCCTTTTTGTACGGTCAATGAGAATTGTGCAACCAGGATGAGTACTACCACATCCACCTCCCCTGATTTAGCTGACGTCAGTGAATCGCTTATTCCATACTCTGAGTGGTCGATTGATATAGAGTTTTGCTCGGACCATATCCCTATTGCGATTAGCATTACTCGTGCGGAATATTTTGTTGAATCGGATCGTCGAGTCTTTGTAAACTACAATAGGGTTGACTGGACTGAGTTTACACGTTGTATTGATCGATCAATCAGCGGTCTTTTTCCTCCCAATGATGTTAAGGTAGGTGAAAGAATTCTTAGAGATCACTAAGGCTGCAAAGAGGCATCTTCCTGCTGGCAGGATTCCTAATATTAGGCCAGGCTTTCAGCTTAGCGACCTTGCGTGATCAAATTCGTGCCAATGATCCTGGTGATAGTCGTATTGCCTTGCTGTCTCGCAATGTGAACAATCTCGTTGCGGAACATAGAAAGGCAAAATGGCTAGAGCACTTGGATAATTGTGACTCGGGTTCGCGAAGTCTGTGGAACACCATTAAAAAGATATCTGGTGTACCCCAGAATGGAGCTCTTTCATCTGTCACATTTGATGGAGTGCAAATTGGATCGTCAAAAGAGTGTGTCACCTATTTCTGCAGACAGTTCGTGTAACACCCTTCTCAGCAGAGTAGGTTAAAGCGTAAATCCATACGTCATATTAGAAGGAAAACAGGACATGAAGATTTGGTGGATTTTACATGTGAGGAGGTTCTTGCTGCTATAGGGAAAGCAAAATCATCCAAGGCACTCGGCCCAGACGGCATTTCAATGTTAATGCTGAAGCACATTGGGCCTATAGCGGTAGAATACCTCACGCACGTGTTAAACCTATCCATTTCCCAGTTAATTGT
>JAWNNQ010001173.1:0-118962 GCA_035044765.1 Leucophenga montana
GTATTGCTAGAAAACATATATAAAAGTTCTGCGAGCACACACACACTCTTTTCAGATACTCAAATTCATACAAATTGCCTCCCAGTCTTATATCAGTCAATAATCTACAACTTGTCGAAGTGGCTTGTTTTTGCGCTGCAAGTGTCTTCTCTGATCGAGAAAAGCAGCGCTCTGCAGACTGCTTTAATTTTGTTGGTATGACTTAACTTAATGCATCAATCATTATCAGGGGCAAAAATGAAAATGCGAACTGACATATTTAACTGTCTCTGTTTAAATTTTCAATATTTGCTAGAATTGCGAAGTCGGCTGTTCTTTTTTCTTTGTTAGGAACGTATGATCTTAAAACAATTATTACCTAAGTTTTTCATGTTTCGTTCCTTTAGTTTCCACGGGAATTACTTGGTAGGACTAAATAACGAATAACGGACTTAAACTGGTAACATGTAATTGAAATTTTAAATAGAATCATGAAAAAGTATGAAACGTGATTATGTCCAATGTGGGGAAAAATTCTAAATTAATTTTTTTGTTTCAGCTACATTGAAAAACTGGAACAACGTGAGGTAATTAGAAAATATGTGAAGAAGGGCTTGAAGCCTGTGGTCATAGTAGAACGCATCACGCAAAAGTACGTTGACGCCAGTATGTCGCGTAGTCAAATTTATCATTGGTGCAGAAAATTTAAAAATGGTGAAAAAAATATTGAAAACAAAATTCATAATCGGCGACCACCGACCAGCATTAATCGTCGCAACGTAAAAGCCGTTGAAGAGGCAATAAAAACTGATCACTCTTTGACAATTTCGAATATTGCGTGTCAAATAGGAATTTCGTTTGGCAGTACGCAAACAATAATTTCGAAGCATTTATACTTGCAAAAGAGTTTTAATAGATGGGTACCCCGAGAAAAGGAATGTAAGTATTATTTTTTATACCATTCACACATAGTGTGAAATGGTATCAGTTTGTATGAAAGTTTGTAACGCACTAAAAAGGCATCGTAGACCCCATAAAGTATATATATTCTTGATCAGCTCGATGAGACGAGCTGATCTACCTATGTCCGTCTGTCTGTCGGTATGTTGTTGCGCATTTTTTGGGCTCGAGTTTTTATGCTATCCAGTTGAAATTTAGTACATATCTTCTTTTTATTGCAGTTTAATAGAGTATCAAGATTGACCCGCCACGCCCACTTTTTCGCCCATACAAATCCACCGCCAGCTCTTGACTTTTTGTATGAAAAACTTTTTTTATTATAGTCAATATCAACTTAATAATTGATATGGTAACTTTTAGCGGACGGATGCTTGACATATACATTAATGGGTGGGACTCGCCCACTTTTTGGGGTAGCCCTCATAGAAACCTACTGCCCACTTTTGACTTTTTATATGAAAACTTCTTTATTAAAGTCAATATTAGGTTGAAATGCGATATGTTGATTTTTTATAGACAGCCGCTTAACATACATAGACTAGAGCTTGGCCCGCTCCCATACAAACCCACCGTGCAATTTTGTGTTTTTTATGAAAAAATTAATTTAAATTAAAATTAGCTTGAAATTTTATTTGGTGGATTTTAGTAGACAAACGCTTCATATTCATATACAAATGGGCGTGTCCCGCCCACTTATTAAGGTAGTCCCATATAAACCTACAGCTCACTTTTATGCATTTGTACGGAAAATGTCAATATCAACTTGAAATTCGATATGGCGGCATCTTGCACATCTACTACATCGCTTCATACACATGCACTAGTGGGTGTATACCGCCCACTTTTTGGGGTAGCCCCTATGTAAACCCCCAATTTTATGTTTTACAATACTCTAAAATTTCGTGTGAATGGTATTATTCGGTTCAACCGAAGTTAACATTTTTTCTTGTTTTTTTTTCAAATTATGTTCACACATATTTGTAAAATATTGTTCTTCAAGGAAGCAGCGGATTCCTTTATCAGTTCAATGACGCGAAGTTTTAGCTACATATGTCCGATTATCGTTCAATATCCGTCTGAACAGTGTGCTCTACATAGCAATAGGTTACCTCAAATTTTGTTTTTGAAAATAGATATAGAACCTTTTTGTAAACAGAATCAATATATTTGTAAAAATGACAGTGATGTGGCCAAGTCGATGTAGCCATGTGATATAGTACCTATAACTCTCACGCAATATATGTACATACATTGTTTATACGAGAGCATAATTCATTAAATCATTTTATGAAATGGGAAAATAAATTTGCGTAAACGCTGATTTCGTGATTGGAATAATACACAAAAGTATATCGTGTATTGGAAGCAAATTCATGTTATAATTTTCTATGTTACTCAACTCATGAAACCAGGGTTTTAGCAATTTTATTTTCCCATTTCATGAATTCTGCTTATTGTACTAAAAACTGTCCAATCTAAGCAAACTTTCCACTATTGTACTTAAAATAAAATTGGTTTTGCGATTTTATACCCACACATAAATATTATATTCAAAGATGCATAATTTAAATAAATATAATTTACCTACGTTCGTTAAAGTATGCAGAACATTTATATTTTGTTTTTCTTGTATTATTATACTCTTCACACATAGTGACAATAGTAATATATTTTTACTCTTCGCACAGAACACGAGCAGCATTTGTAATAACTTTGCCACAAAGTTTGCAAAGCCTTAAATTAAGTTTTGAAACCCCATAACATCAATATGTTTTCGATTAGCTAGACAATACGTGTGTATCCAATGACAATATTATACATAAAAGTTTCGATATTCACATTTAAATGGCGAAGCCAATATGTCGGGAAAAGTTTTAATGCCATTCACATGAAGATTCTAGTTGTGAATTTAGGTTGGTATTTGTAAAATCTAGCAGGAGCCTACCTCAAAGTGGGCGTTACACGCCCCAGACGAACGTGGTTGAATCGGGTCGTCTCGTCGAGCTGATCAAAAATATATATACTTTATGGGGTCTACGATGTCTCTTTTAATGCGTTATAAACTTTCATACAAACTTATAATACCATTTCATACTGTGTGAATGGTATAAAAAAATAATACTTACATTCCTTTTCTCGGGGGACCCATCTAGCTTTTTGCAAGCTAAATGCTTCGAAATTATTGTTTGCGTACTGCCGTACGAAATTCCAATTTGACCGGCAATTTGCTTTCAGTTTGTCTGAAATGTTTAGTATATATTCTTGATCAGCTCGACAAGTCGATCTAGCCATGTCCGACTGTCTGCAAGTTTTTGCTCATTTTTTGAGCAGCAATTTTTAGCAATTGCAGTTTCATAGAGTATAAAAATTGTATTTTTAGGCTCCAACAAACTTACATCCGACGTTTAGGTTAGATTTTACTACTACCTGCTAAACTCACATAATTATCATAAGCGTCTCACGCCCACTTTCCGGTAGGCTCTAACAAAAGTATATTCGTCATTAAGTTTGTTAGATTTTAAAATTTTCTGCTAAATTCACAGCCTGAAATGTCATGTGAATAGTATTAAAATTTCGGTACCAATCAAGGTAAACCAGATTTGTTTTTTTATTTATAAACTAGCTGGTTCCCGGCGCGCTTTTGCCCTTCCAACTGCCTCCCCTACCCATCTTACCCTGCTCCCTTCCTTCTCTTCCTCAAACTAACATTTTATAGAAAAAAAAAATTTTGTTTTTTGTAGGTATATATATTTGTATCATCTTTTATATGAGTACTAAATATCTTCAATTCTATAAAGCTTTTCAGACGGCATTGGTTTACAAAACGATTTAAATAAATTTTTATAAACCATAAGTGAATCAGTGTGTGAATGTTACTTATAGCAAACGATTGTAGCCTATTCCAACGTCTTTTATTATTGGCAATAAATCTCTGCAAGCTAAAACTGAAGTATTAGATATCGGATTCATGTTTTCTTCGGGTTTTGTTTTCTACGAACATCTTAATTATATTATCCCAAAAGCATATGGCATGATGACCTTTGTCAGAGGTCATGCATCGCAGTTTACTGGTCCCTATACCCGAATTCTTGTTTACTCTACTTGTGGTACGATCTAATTTGGAGTACGCGTCATTTGTTTCAAATCCCTTAGCTGTGGTTCACATTAATAGACTAACGCATTCAGAAGATTTATAGTCAAACACCCTACAAAACTTACTTACTTACTCATTCCTAAAATTTGTATATAACCTATGTATATAACTGTAAATAATCGTTTCCAATTTCTAATTAGATTAAGTTGCCTACAAGGTAGCAGGACACTAATCGCCTACTTTTAAATTATTTTTCCTATCCATTGCCTTCACACAATAGATGTCGCTTATTGTAAATTTTTCTACTCTGGACAGACGATCAATTGCAGCTTTGCTTTTCATAAATAATATAGTCTTGGATACCTTTCATTGTATTTCTCTTGTTCAGCTCATTCCAATGATCCAACTAGAGATTTGCTAAGTTTCTTGTCATTTGCTCTGGGCTTTCATAGAACTGTTATAACTCGAATTTTACGAATTGATTTCTGCTGCAAGAGGTTTTCTATTAAAAACTTATAAAAATCTTATTATGTACATATTTACTTCAGCACTAATTAAATTTATTCTATTCAATTATATTAGTTAAGTTAGTTTAAGTCTCTGTAAGAACTATTGTGTTCATAGACGAATAAATAAACCTACCCCGTCCCCCCATTATTGAGTTCTTGAAGGAACATTTTCGGTTTTTATTTTTAATTAATTCTAATTTTTCATCAATTCTAATAAAATATACCACAGATGTCCATATCGGACCACTAAAGATTATAATATATGGTTAAGAAGCCTCAAACAAGTTACAGGGTATCTCAAAGTCGAGCACACTCGACTGCAACGTTCTTTTTCAGAGGCCAAAGTTTGTTTGCACAACGAGATCTCGGAAACTATGAAAGATAGAACCTGCAAACTTGGAATCAATTTTTGTTCATTATATAGCTCTAGCTACTCAAATGTGACTGCTGTAAGATTGACGTATGATAATAAAGCGCGCAATATAAAATTAACCTTCTTAATGAAAAACCATATTCATGCAGCGTCATCTATTAATTTATAGTTCTAGCCAAGCATTTCATTCATCTGCTCTTTTAAAATGAATGATATCAAATTAAAAAACTTATTGACGAGATAAAGCCTACCTGCAACTCACAAAACTTCTGGTATCTATTTTGTGACAAAAGATTTGTGTTGTATTAAGAGTACCTTATGTTGCGAGGTAGTGTTTCACTTTTGGGAAGAGATACAAACCACATAAAGTAATGAGTCCAAACTTGGATTTATTGATTCGCCTGATACGTATGCAGATTAAATTTGGATGTCTCGACCATAATGCCCACAATACGGCTACATACCCTTTAAATTCACGCTTTTGAAAGTAAACCACCCGAAAAAACTATGTTTCTAAAAGTATTAATAAGTTTTTAACTTTTTGTACCATTCACACATACACGCATAGTGTGAAATGATATTATCAGTTTGTCTGAAAGTTTGTAACGCATTAAATGGGGCATCGTAGACTAAATGAAGTATATATTTTATATTCTTGATCAGCTCGACGAGACGAGTCTATCTAGCCATGTCCGTCTGTCTGGATGCTGTTGCGCATTTTTTGGGCACCAATTTTTATTCTATCCAGTTCATAGTTGGCACGTACACTTATTTTTATTGCAGTTTAATAGAGTATCAAAATTGATAGCCTCCATACAAATCCTCCGCCCACTTTAGCTTTTTGCATGAACATTTTTTTTATTGTAGTCAATCATTGGAAAATGCTTAATATACATATACAAATAGGCGTGTTCCACATTTTGAGGTAGTTTCATACAAACCCACAGCTCACTTTTATGCATTTGTATGAAAAGCGTCAATATCAACTTTAAATTCGATATGATGGCATCTTATAGATGGTCGCTTCATACAGATCTACTAGTGGGCGTGTACCGCCTACTTTTTTGGGGTGGCCCTTATTTAAACCAACCCCCTCTGTGTGAATGGTATTAGAGCTTCGGTTCCACCGAAGATAATTTTTTTTCTTGTTTTAAATTTGTTATATCATTCACACATAGGGTGAAATGGTATTATCAGTTTGTCTGCAAGTGTGTAACGCATTCAAGGAGGCATCTCTAGATCCCGAGTAAAGTATATATATATATATATATATATATATATATATATATATATATATATATATAGTCTCTCTCTCTCTCTCTCTCTCTCTCTCTCTCTCTCTCTCTCTCTCTCTCTCTCTCTCTCTCTCTCTCTCTCTCTCTCTCTCTCTCTCTCTCTCTCTCTCTCTCTCTCTCTCTCTCTCTCTCTCTCTCTCTCTCTCTCTCTCTCTCTCTCTCTCTCTCTCTCTATATATATATATATATATATATATATCGCGCGCGCGCGCGAGAGAGAGAGAGAGAGAGAGAGAGAGAGAGAGAGAGAGAGAGAGAGAGAGAGAGAGAGAGAGAGAGAGAGAGAGAGAGAGAGAGAGAGAGAGAGAGAGAGAGAGAGAGAGAGAGAGAGAGAGAGAGAGAGAGAGAGAGAGAGAGAGAGAGAGAGAGAGAGAGAGAGAGAGAGAGAGAGAGAGAGAGAGAGAGAGAGAGAGAGAGAGAGAGAGCATATATATATATATATATATATATATATATATATATATATATATATATATATATATATATATATATATATATATATATATATATATATATATATATTTTGAAACTCGACGAAACGGTTCGAACTAGCTATGTCCGTTTGTCTGTCCGCCTGGATATTGCGCATTTTTTGGGACCAATTTTTAAGACATCCAGTTATAAATTGACACCTAGATCTCTTTTTATTGCAATCAAATAGAGTGTCCATTAGGAGTAGCCTAAACTTAAACTTATTTATTGGAGTCAATATCAACTTAAACACTGATCTGGTAGCTTGTTATAAACGGATGTTTGACATTTATATTAATGGGTGTTATCCCCCCGTCTTTTTGGGGTAGTCCCCATAAAAACTACCCGCCCACCTTTGCATTTTTTTTATGGTAATCATTTTTAGTGCAGTCAATATCCACTTGAAATTTGATATCTGGCTTTCTATGGTTTTACAATTATTTTTCTTCTTTATATCAGCTTCTGTTCCACCGAAGTTAACATTTTCTTGTTTATTATTTATAAAGCCGACTTCAAAGTTAAAATAAACAATTGACAGTCACAATCATAGCAACTAATGAGAAATTTGAATGGTGCTGCTTTAAACTTAAATATTGAATATACTTATTTTATATTTTTTTATTTAATTATTTATTTACCACCCATACGGACCTCCGCCCACTTTTGACTTCTTTTTCCATGAAAAACTTAAAAATTGATATGATAGCTTGCTATGGACGCCTATATATCAATGGGTGTGATCCACCAAATTTTGGGGTAGACTCCACACAAATCACTAGCCAACTTTTGCCATTTTGAATGGAAAACATAGCTATTGCAATCAATATCAACTAGAAATAGAAAATATCGTAGCTTCCTTTAGGCGTCCCTATCGAATTTCAACCTGATTTTGACTTAAGCGAAAAAAGTTCCTCATACAAAAGGACAAAAGTGACCATATCAATATGGATACTCTATAAACTTACCAAAAAAAATTGGAAAAAAAATGAGCAGCGACTATCATACTGACAGATCGAGATCGTGTGAATGTTATAGCTTAAGGTGTGGAATGTGGCAGGGTATTTGAAAGTCGTAAACTCAGCATTATTACTTCTTTTATTTGATTCTATTGCACAGCTCATTGGCAGGCTAATGACACCTGAGCTACTGCACAATCGGCAGCATGTATATGTACACAAAGTAAAGAGTAACAAAAATACTTTCTTACTTCGTTGCGTGCGGCAATGCATGGCACACTCATACTATTGCAGAATACGCTTGAATGAATGCGCCGACCATGGTATTACACCATGGCTTACGATATTCCACCATAGTTTGGCTGCTTTTATTTTTTATTCTCTCTATCTATCTATCGGTTTGACTTACCCGGTTTGCATCTGACACTTCACCCGATCTGGACTTGTATTTAATGCATTAACAGCAACGACGTCTTTGCCGCGAAGTTAAAGTAAAGCCCCTTAATGCGTGTTTAGAACAAATGCTTTGATTTGATCGACTATATATATATTTGTTATACGCAAACCGCTGCTCAGACATAAAAAATATCAACGCGTTTTTTAATTGAACACATTCACACAAACAAGGGACTCATATATCTTAGTTTTTTTGTTTTCACTTTTCCTATTAAAAAATCCAACTGGACTGTTACACCTGTGTGTGTATGCATGTGTGCGTGAGTAAGCATGTGTAAACTGAAACAAAAACAACAAATATTTTGACGATATTTAGACTGAAAGTTTGATTGCTTTGATCAGTCTTTTTTTCGATTTCAACCGTTGAAGTGAAAAGGAATTTGTTGACTTTTAATTGGCCCATTCATACATACATTCATTCAAATCGAAAGCGAAGATAGTTTTAAATAAGCGAAGAAAAAAAAGTGACGTAGAAAACGCAAAGAAAAGATTTAAACACAAATTGTAAGTGTACATATGTTATGTAGATGCATACAAACTAAAAAGTGAGCAACAGAAAATTGCAGCGATCGAAAAATAAATAATATATGTATATACATATGTATATGTAGATATATATCGTTCAAATTATAAACTTTTGTGCTTGAGTAAGTTTTTTTTTTTAAGCTAGTTATTTTATGATCATCAAAATAAAAAATAAACATTAAAATATTTTAAACACACATACATGTATGTATATACAGTATATACAGAATATGAAGCAAAAATATGCCTGTTGGTCATGGGCGTAGACCACCAGCGAGGGGATACAGACCTACAAATTTTGTACTCTGTATTTGTAGAACATTGCAAATATTTGTAACATAGCGAACGAATTATCGGACACCCCATAAAGTGTATATCTTCGTGATCGGCACGACAAGATGAGTTGATCTAGCTATCTATGTTCGTCTCTGGGAGAGAAAAGTTTTGTGACTAGAGAATACTTAGAGAAACTAAACAAGCAACCGTTTTTCCGCAGTGATATATTTGTTATTTTTTGATACTACATCACGTATACCATGACTTACCTCAAAAATATATGTAGTTTGTAGAAAGCAAAATTTGAAGGCAAATCAAGGCAGACCTACTACGAAAAAAGTTGGTTGTATAATATAGTCGAGCACCTCGACTTCTAAGTCACCTCGACTTATAAGATGTACTTGTGTTTATTAGTATGTAGAAAATCTAACATACTAAATTTAACATACGTAAAAGAAATACCTTACTTGTATTGATATGAAATGTTTATTTATTATTATATGTGATTTAAGTGATACCGTATGTATGTAGCCTTTTTAGTCAAATGATGATATTTTAAATTTTCAACACAACACAGTATTCTACCAATTTTAGTATTGGCTATATTAGTCTCCAATATTAACCAAAACTACTCATTTAAAACATCTTGGGAACAATATTATCAGGCATGTGGTGAGTTTTGATGTCGATAGTATTTTTTTGTTGGATTCTGTGTCCAAATTTTGACAGAATTTGCATGAAACATTTTGATAGGCATTGAATTACGATTGGCCGAAATTTGCGATCAAAATCTATCTTACCCCTGTCTAATCTAACATGTTTTGAGTTTCACTTTCGGAAAGATTTTGCGAAAATAAATTCGTTAAAATATAAAATATTTTACTTTCTCCAAATTTGATATGGTTACTTTGATATGGTGGCTTCTTATGGACAATCACTTCACATAAATATACTTTTGGTGTACAATACAAAACCCACCGCACACTTTTCTGCTTTTGTATGCAAAACTTCTTTATTTAAATCAAT
The DNA here is from genome assembly GCA_035044765.1 of Leucophenga montana. NCBI lineage: Eukaryota > Metazoa > Arthropoda > Insecta > Diptera > Drosophilidae > Leucophenga > Leucophenga montana. The sequence goes on from JAWNNQ010001173.1 coordinate 9,921, forward strand.
ATCTGCTTGAAATATGATATGGTCGCTTCTTATGGACAGCTACCTTACTAATGGGCGTGTCCTGCCCACTTTTATTTATACAAACTGGCCACCCATGTTTATGTTTTACAAGACGATTTGAAATTTCTTGTGAATGCTATTAGAGCTTCGGTTCAACCGAAGTTAACGTTTTTTTTCTTGTTTCGAAACATATTTATAAGGTGAACGTCAAAAATATAATAAAGCAAGAAAAAACGTCAACTATGGTCAACTAAGCTCTAATACCAGTCATACTGAATTTCAAATCGTACAACATAAACTTGGGTGTTGGGTTTTTATAGGGGATCCCTAAAAATTGGGCGGAACACGGTGGTATATGTTCGTGAAGCGAATGAATGAATATTGTCTTAAATAAAGAAGTTTTTCGTACTAATGCAAAAAATTGGGCAATGGGTTTGTACGGGGGCTACCCCAATAAGTGGGCTGGTCACGCCCATTAGTATATTAATATATATGAATAAAAAGCATTCATATTGAAATTCAAGCTAATTCAAGGTACGGTAGATAGACACATATATTTTGATTTTGTTGCATTTAAAAGTGGTTTCTAAATATTTTCTAATATTCATACGAGTGTGATCCAACGTTTAAAAATTTTGAATATTGAACGTGCGCACATGACGATCTTTCAATATCATTTCATGCGCAGCATCACTGTTATTGCAATTACAATTATTTATTGCAACTACATAAATTAAAACATCTGCTTAAACATAATACTTTTTAAAGGTACGACCACTCAGATCCGTTGGAGAATTTTTGTAAAGTCACCAGGTTGAACAACTGCCTCGTCTCACAGCCATGGTCCCAGCTGTCGTAATTACAAATCCAAAGATAGAAAAAAATTAAATTGCAATTTATTATAGTTCAGAGTTAAGGATAGTTTTGTTTATATAGTTTAAAGAAGAATCGAAAGAGAATAATTGAGAAATTATATATGTAGCAAAAGAACCGAAGTGAATCAAGGCAGGCATAATTTGTTGTGCAAACAAACAAAGTAAAATGTATATAATTACACGTGGAGCGTTAAGTTAAACTTGGGCAAAGTTAAAAGTTCCTGTTATTTTTGTATACAATTTTTTTTATGCTCTTCACACAACATAATAGTTTTATAATTTAATCACATTGTTTGCATTAAAGAACGCATATATGACTCATAAAGTAAATATATTCGTGATAAGCACCAAAAGACGTGTGAAGTCATGTCCTTCTGTCTGTAAGTTTATCGAAATAAACACGAGTCACATTTCGCGTGAAAAATTTCAACATTTCCTGGGCCCGTTGTACTCGTTTCGGTGCCAAGAATAAATAAAAAATAAGTTTCGTATGACGGGCCCCATACGAGATCCAATACCGCTTGGAGTGGATATTTTCTACCACTTATATTTCGGAATAGGGTGGTCCGCTATTATATGCTCTAACATTTTCTGAATGTACGTTTCGATCGGAATTACCAGTAAAAACTAGGATATTGCGCGTATAATATAGAGCTCGTGCTGCAGCCACTCCAAGGTGGGCTTTCGTCACTTTAACATGCTCGTTTATCTATCTATCACTAGTTGGTCCCCGCGACGTTGTACGCGGCCTTCCCCTTTCCCCTGTCATTCCTTCCCCCTGCCACTCCTTCCCCACCTTCCACACGCTCCTTTACTCTACCTCCAATTCTCCTACATTTATTTTTGTCCCTTCCACCCCTGCTCCAATCTCCAATTGCGCTGCCCCTTTCCCTAGCTCTCCTTACTTTCCACCCCTTTTCCCTACCCCCTTCGATCCCATAAACATGTATTCAACATTTCATCCCTCTATCTAAAATGTTACCCAGTGCGTTGCTGCCATTTCCTCTGCTACCCCTCCTTCCCTATGATCCCTTACCCTACCTCACATTCCCCTACTCCTCTTCCCCCCTGTCAGAGATCTTTAAAATCGGTCCAGCCGTTCTCGAGTTATTAAATTGTTCATACAAAAATACTAAAATCGCGATTAATAAATGGTGGAGTGGGTTTTTTTATATAGGCAAAACCTTCTCTGTTCCTAAAAGCATATACACACCAATTTTCACGGCGAATGGTTGGAAGGTGTATGTCTATAACGAACATACAAATATATATGGGTATATAGAAACATAGATACATACTCGTACTTTCATTTTTATATACTATATAGATAACATTTTTACTTTTTATCCGATCATGGTCTGCTAGAATTTGAATTTTTTGTAATTGAATAAACTATTTATAGAATATGGAAAACTTGGTATAGTGGAATAATTTATTGTTTGAAAAAATTATTCAAATGATAAAAATACCTGAAAATCATCAAAAATTGATTGGAATTTGAAATTTACTCGACTATTTAAGCACATTTCCAATGACAGGGTTCGCCGTTTAGTCTGGTACCAGGTCGAAGTAAAATCGGAAAAAAGGGAAAATGTTACTCCTTTGAAAGCTCCCGGCGAGACATATTAAACTGCGTTTACGACTTTTTTGTAAAGATGTTTGAATGAGGTATATGTATTAGAAAATATATGTTTTTACAAATGAATTGAGTATAGTAAAAAGAAAAACACAAAAAGTTCGGTTTTAAATCGCAAAACAATTCCGAAAAAGTTGCGTAAACCACTAAAATATGGAATTTGTCTGACTAAAAGCTTAAAATGTATACATTTTATTTATAATAGTACATGGACCCGAACTTACCCCTTTGATATTTTGTTGCTAAAGAATTCTAGCCGGAAAAAAAGTCTACCTTTATCTAATTAAAGGGCCCTAATAGTAAAAAATAAGTTTTTTGCGTTTAGAACATCAAAATTACCCTAAACAAAATTAAGACAACATTTCTATATTATCCCTTTATACTAGTGTTGTACAATTTATTCGGAAATTTTTTATTTAGAAATTCGATAAGTTTATTGTTACGCAAATTTGGCATAAAAGAAGGCCACATCTTTAATTATAGCTCATACATTTTTTTTATAAAATGTCTATTCATGATAAAATGGCAACCAAACGGAGCATAAATGACAATAGCGTTGCCAGATCTAACTAATTGATGACAATTTAATTCCTGATGAAAAATGCAGCCTTTAAAAACATTTGCGATCAGCATGACAAAACGAATTGATCTAGTCACGTCCGTCCGTTCGTATGTTTGTTAGAGAGTAAAGTTCTCTGACTGAAGAAGACTAAGAACAACAAAATTCACGGTATAGACTCTCTAGGTACCGCACTGTTACAAGTGTAACTTCAAATTTCATAACACGTAACCGTTTTAATGCTTTCGAGAGAATCGCAATTAAAAAAATAATACATATGAATTTTCAATTCAATCTATTTCTAGATTTTGATACGAATAATTTGATCGGAATAATTTCATTAAAATATTCCGTTTTGTCTCTTTCTGAACTATTTTGCGAATTGATTTCACTTCACGTTGGGAATATGAAGTTTATTGTACCAATTTTCAATTAAATAAAATCGCAAAATATTTCTAAAAGTGACAAAAAAGTGACATTTGAATAAAATCGATTCCCAGCAAATTATTCGGATCGATATCTACAGGGGGAAACGTTTGCTATACAGAGAAAAAAAATCAATAAAAATCAATTATCAAAATGAAAGTTTTTTTTTTCATCAAAAAAGAGTAAATTTTATTCATGAGAATGACATACTCGAAAATATCATTTTGATATTTTCGATCATATCAAAATGATATTTTTTAATATTAATATAACATTTGAAACGTTTTCATATCAGTTCATGATGTTAATATGAACAAGAAAAGCGTTAACCTCGTTTAAACCGAAGCTCTAATACTATTCACACTAAATTTTAAATCGTATAGTAGAACATAAACGTGGAAGGTTTAATAGGGGCTACTCCAAAAAGAGGGCGGTACACGCTCACTAGTAGATGTGTATGAAGCTACCATCTATAAGACGCCAACATATCGAATTTCAAGTTGAAATTGCCGTTTTTCATACAAATGCATAGAAGTGAGTTGTGGGTTTGTATGGGAGTACCCCAAAAAGTTGGCTGGAAACGCCTATTTGTATATGTATATGAAGGGGCTGTCCACTAAATCGGATTTCAACTAGAGTTGAGCGAAATTTCACTACCTGTGATTCAATCACGGCGACTGAAAAATCACGAATATCAGTTGCTACTCGATATTGTAAATGTCAGAGATTGAATATCATTTATTTCTTACTAGTGCCACTGTGATTCATGGCGTATGAGTAATATATCATGTATATCATAAACTGATATTCAACTGATATTCGCGATACAAATCTGATGACTACTTAAAATTCCATGTTCCCGCCTCAATTCCCAAGATCATTGTAAGGAGCCCTGTTGCGGGAGCCCAATTATTCCGACTTCTCCCACACTCTCCTCTGGTTTTTTGTACCATTTTAAGCTAATCCTCTCCAGAAAATGGCACAAAGGAAAAGATATTCCAGAAACTGATGGCGGTTTCCTGTACTTTGGAGTTAGTCCCAAAGAATTGTAATGAGGTTATGACACTTGGTTAATCCCGGGAAGGATTATGCGGTATATACATGTTCCAATGGGTTTTTGGAATGGGCGCTGCTATCAGTAATGGTTGGCACTAGAATATGTACAAATCTGATGACTACTTAAAATTCCATGTTCCCGCCTCAATTCCCATGATTTTTGTAAGGAGCCAGTATCCTGTTGCGGGAGCCTATTGACTCCGACTACATCCCACACTCTCGAGTGGGTTTTTGTCCCATTTTAAGCTAATCCTCTCCAGAAAATGGCGCAAAAAAGAAAATATTCCAGAAACTGATGGCGGTTTCCTGTAGTTTGGAGTTAGTCTCAAAGAACTGTATGGAGGATATGCCACTTGGAATATCTACAAATCAGGTGACCATCTAAAATACCCTGTTCCCGGCTCAATTCCTATGATTTTTCTAAGGAGCCAATATCCTGTTGCGGGAGCCCAATGATTCCGACTATATCCCACACTCTCGAATGGTTTTTTGTCCCATTTTAAGCTAATAATCTCCAGAAAATGGCGAAAAAAAAGATATTTCAGAAGCTGATGGCGGTTTCCTGTAGTTTAGAGTTAGTCTCAAATAACTGTGTGGAGGATATGTCACTTGGAATATATACAAATCAGGTGACCACCTAAAATACTCTGTTCCCTCCTCAATTCCCATGATTTTTGTAAGGAGCCCATATCATGTTGCGGGAGCCCAATGATTCCGACTATCTCCCACACTCTCGAATGGTTTTTTTTACCATTTTAAGCTAATCCTCTCCAGAAAATGGCATTACAAAGCATAATTTTGACAACACCAAGTGTTTTCCTTAAATGTGTTCTTAGTATCCAAGAGTGATAGCTTTTAGCGATTCAACCTTAATGGAAACCGCAAAATAAAAGCTGGTAGCAGCCGTTAACAATAGACTACAGCCGTTGCAATATATACTCCATCCAAATCCCGTCAATACAAATGAGAAGACGAAACTCCGACCCGTGAAAGTGGTGGCATGGTAATGGGTATAAATACCCAAACCTGAAAAGCTATGTTGTGTGGGGTCGTCTGTACCACTCACAAAGTAATAGTAAGAATGTACGGATACATTAGTTTTGTTTCATAAAATAAATGGATAAAAATACCTTTTTTATCGGGTTAAAATCAAATATTCGCTGGAGCCAGTTATTGTTAATACCAAGTTGGGAAAGGGTTTCCCAGACTTGGTCTTTCCAAAGCTTGCTCGTTTGCCCTCTCAAAAGTTGTCCACCAATTTAGTCTGATTTTAGTGTAAACCATCTGTGCTGGATCTCTGTTGTTTATCCGGATGTGACCAGACGAGTGCAGATCTGAAATTTATGCGTTGGACAATGTGAGCCAACCTCATGATACAGCTCATACAGCTCGTGGTTCATACGGGTAGTAACGAAAAATCTTTCTCTCGAACACTCCCAAAGATGCTGTATCCGATCAGTGTTCACGATTCTGAGCTATAGATTTTATCCTTCGTATTTCGAGAGAGGGCTTTATTTTTAATTTGGTTGCTTATCCCAAAGTAGCTTCGATTAGCAAGCGTGACTCTTCGCCTCTACGCTGGCTATCTCTGTTCCCAGACAGACAAATTTTTCCACAACACTGAAGTTGATCATCTCCATCCTCGCAGACTGTTCAAGACACGACGATTGTTTGTGAGTGGACACCAAGTACTTCGTTTTGTCCTCGTTCACTGCGAGGACAATGATATTTTACTTCTCAATCTCTGAGAACGCCTTGCTAATTTGCCATTCGTACGTGGCGATGATGTCAATGCCATCAGAATATGCAAGTAGCATCACTACATTGTGGAAGATCGTGAGCGATCTTTCTCCGTATGGGCATCGACGAAAGAGCATCACCCTGCCTGAAACCTCTCTTTCCTACTCTGACGAAGCTTTGTGTGTGTGTGATAGCGTCATCATGCAGAGACGAACGATCTTTGCTAGGATACCAAGTTCAGACAGGTCGTTGATTAACCATGTTCCTATCGCCATGTCGAAAGCGGTATTATAATCGACAAATAGGTGGTGTGTGTCATTGCTGTACTCACGGGTCTTCTTCAGTATTTGTGGTAGAGTGGAAATTTGGTCACTGATCGACCTCTTTGGTCTGATCTGATTAAAAGGAGACTTATTCCACGGTAGTTCGAGTAGACAGCGGGGTCTCTTTTCTTGAAGATAGAACAAAGAACAAAGAGTTTACAATCGTTGGGTACACAATCATCGGACCATATCTTGTATAAGAGTTGACACACGCCATACAAACTCTTCGCCAGCGGTCCTGAATAACTCAGCTGACATCTCATCGGTGCCTGCCGCTTTGTTATTCTTCAGCTTTCAGAATAATGCAGTCGGTAGTTCATCAATTATAAAGTTATATGGCTCAGGCGAGTCTCAATATCCAATATAATTTGTAGTCTCTGCGACTCGACTTTTGATGCTGCATTTCTACAGATTTATTCGAAGTACTTTGGTGAATTAAAGTCGTATACCTGGTATTTCTTAGGTCAAAGTTTATTACTTTGATGTAAAAAAAAAATTATTCATTTTAAATTGTATTTTCAGTTTGACAGAAAGTCTGTAACGCTTTAAAAGAAACATCGTAGACCCTATAAAGTATATATTTTCTTCGAAGCAAAAAGGAGGGCTATGATTGTATATTGTATGTTCATCCGTTCTCTCATAGGTTCTATACTACTTATCTTAATTTGACAAATGAGTTATCGTTGTAAGCGTTTCGATCGTCCTCTGCTTATAGGATATGTGACGTCACATTAAATTGAATATGGCGCCCTCTAGAGGACATGAACTAAAAACTTAATTGATGCCGTATTGGATATAAAAAGGGGATAATTCAAAAATATATACATACATATATGTTGGTCGCTACTTTGGTTGCATGCATCCGATAATTGGGACTAATTTTTATAGAAAATCTAATGATTGACTGTAGCGCGTAGAAAATTCTGCAGTATTCGACATTTTCGTCATTTAAATGATGCGCCAAGCCCTCGACTCATTGGAAAATGGGTCGAGAAGTTTGAAGAGACCGGTTCAACGCTGAAAAAATCAAAATCAGGGCGTCCAAGGTCTTCGAGAACGTTCGAAAACGTAGACAGTATTACTCAGTCTGTTCGTGACAACCCGGACCTTTCGATTCGGAAACGTGCATAGATCATCATTGTTCCGCATCTTACACAATGATTTAAAGATGCACCCCTACAAAATTCAGTTGGTGCAAGAATTAAAGCCTCAGGATGCTGGGTAGAGGCTTGAAATCATAAACCAGATGATTGAGCGCTTTCCAACGTTTACCGATTTTCCAACGTGCCGATTTAACCCCTATGGACTTTTTCCTGTGGTGTTACGTCAAATCTAAAGTTTACGGCAACAAACCGGCACAATTAAAAGGAAATATTCGTCACGAAATGGCAGCCATCACGGAGAATACCTGCCGAGCCGTCATAGGAAATTTTAGTGCTCGATTAAATGAATTCCGCGAACGCAACGGTTAACGCAATATCATTTTTAAGAAATAAATTCCCAAAGTGTGTATTTTAATATGTAATAAACATTTTTTCGATAAATTACTTACTTTTTTTTATCGATTTTTTAAATGTGAACTTTCTTTTGAGACACCTTGTATTAAATACAATAAAATATATTACATGTAAGTTGTTTATCAAATAAAAAAACATTTGACGAGACAAAGTCCAAGTGATGAAGGCCTACTTACAACTCACAAAACTTCTGATATCAATTTTGTGACGAAATGTTTATATTTTTAATTTTGTATAGTTGAAATCGATTGTAACATGTAATTAAGCGTTCGTCCACTTGCTAAACTTTTTATGCTATGAAATACAGTTTTTTATCTCAGCTAATGTTTTATGTATTGAATCAAACTTGGTTTTATTACATAGTTTATAATTTCTCATAACTAATAGTATTTTTACTGCATTTTAATGCTTTAAATTATAGTTTTAATTCATTTTATGCTACAACATGTCAGAAAAGCACTATTGTATTATCACTACAAATATGAGCACGAAAAATTGGTGTCAATTTTTTGCCAAAATCGCAAAATGGACTTTTTAAAAAATATATTAACCTGTATTTTTAAGTAGGGCACCAGCACCAGCTTAGCATTCAAGGTATTTAAAAGACCTTTCCAACGAGCTATCGCCTGTTGAAAAATATTAAGCCAGTTGGGCACAGTAACCAATTGAAATTTGAGCTTTTCCCGCCTGTTTGAAAAAAGTTTTAGAACAAAAGTTTCTTAGTTTTTTGTGTACTAAAATTATGTATCAACAAAAAAATTTTTTTTTAAGGATTCGAACAAACTATTTCATTAACTCGTCAAAAATTTCGAAAATTCATTACTTTTGTTTTGGGTGTACAGATTTACCTGATTTTGTGCTCGGACTCGTCTCGGCGTCAAGAATAAATAAAAATGAGTTTGAGGTGATAGCCCCCACGAGCCCCAATATCGCTAGGGGTGGGTATTTTTCAATCCCCTATATTTCGGACTGAGGTGATCCGATTTTTCAAAAAGTTTAAAGTTTAGTCTTACCTGGGTGTGTCTTTGGCATTAAAAAATTTTATGTAACGCAGAATCAGTCGCCCGCAGATGCTACATGTATCTGATTGCAAAATTATAATATCAAAAGATAAATATTGTCGAACGTGTTCTTTGTCATAAGTTTGTTTAACAGTATAATATCATACACTGGCATTTTAGATTTATCATACTATGAACTGTTCGGAGTACTAGGAGAACTTGATAAAAATAATGAGCCTTTAGAGCTAGATATGTCCTGACAACGGCTATTTCACATTTCCGAAGATGTTTTTTCTCAGATAGATTATTGGATATTGAATTTTATCTTAAGCTTTACCTGCAAGATCTTCTTTATTTAAGCTAATCCCAACATGCGCAGGGCTTCATAGAATTTCATAAAACTTCGAGATTTGGGCAATTCAAAAGATTTTTAATTTACATACACCAAGAATGTCTTGTTTGAAACACCTAAAAACAGCGTTTTTTATTTTAAAAAAGTGGTCCGCCATATTGGATCCGCCATTTTGAATTTTTAAAATGTAACTGCATATTCGTAATCAGCGACCCTCAAAACCCCCAACAAGTTTTAACCGATTACAATCAAAGTTTAAATAAAAATTTTTCTGTTTTCCTTTTTTTTCCTCCACCCTTACATAAAAACCCACCCCCGCTCTAATGGCGCATGTGATTAAATTGGCATATGGCTTTTTTGAAAGGGTTTGTTCAGCCTTTAGTTTCTGATAATAGCGAAGTTTATATCACGTCAGGATTTTTCCCCACGATTTTTCAAAAACTGCCAAAAACGCTGGAAAACACAAAACCATAGACTGCAATACAGTAATAGACAGAACAACAATCAAATGTGCACTATGCGGACTGCGAAATTTATAAAAAACTAAAAATTCAAAGCTTTCCACCTTTAAGAGAAAAAAACGTAGTCAAAATCAGTTCAAATGCTGAAATTAAAAATAATACCTCCTCGAATATAACGAATACCGTCACCCCAGGTGTAAGCTACACTCAAATGGCTGCGTCTAGTCTGCCTTCCTTACCGATGAATTCTGTCACGGCATCAATCACTACATCAAATGATCCACCACATTCTAATTACAAACGAACATCTTGAATGTAATTACACTTTTACTAACTAAAATTGACAGTCAAAATGGACGATAAACTTAAAATAAAAATTTGGAACGCGAACGGTCTTCACCAACACCTATTGGAGCTGAAAAAATTCTTATATGACACTTTTTTTTATTTTTTTTTTATTATTATTAATTTACAATCTAACAATAAGTAAGTTAGTTGAAAGTTCATAATATAACAGAAATAGCTGTACTCCAGTGAGAACAGCTATTATATTCAAAATTCTATAATTAAGAGTTTATTTACAATATATACAAAATTTAATCTCTAAAAGGTAAATCTGACACATGATTTCTTTTAAGTCTTCGAGTTGTATCGCTATTATCTAGTAGGCCTATTGTCAAAACATTTAAATGATCATGTAGTCTCTCAACATACCTTGTGCTTATTCTACGTATTTCATCTTTAATGTATGGAATACAACAACATTGATGTAGCATTATTCTCTGAAACTCACTGTACGGCCAAACATGTGTTTAAAATACCAGGCTATTCAGTGTTTCAGACAAACCGTCCTGGCTTAACAGCCCACGGCGGAACTGCAATAATTATAAAAAAACTATAACACTTTCGGAAGTGAATAACTTTAATGAAGATTATATTCAATCGACCTCATTATTACTTTCTGACAAACACCAAAACACAAAATAACGGTTGACCAATGTGTTAGATATTTTTCATCTTTGGGTAAACGATTTATCGTTGCCTGAGACTTAAATGCTAAACACACCCATTGGGGGTCGCGATTGACCAAGTCGAAAGGCAAAAACTTAATTAAAGCAATACATAGAAGCAACAGCATACATTTAAGTACTGGCGAACCAACTTACTGGCCTTCAGACACAAACAGCCGGACTTAATTGACTTTTGTATAATTAAAAGCTTTATTCAAAAGGATTTTCAAATAAAGTTTAGATTTGAACTTTCTTCAGACCACTCACCGATCCAACTTAATTACTCATTGTTAGTACATAATGAAATAAAACAGTCACAACTAACCAACCATAAGACTGACTGGGAAGCCTTTCGAGAGTGTGTAAATTTACATCTCGGCAAACATATACCCCTTAAAACATTATACATATACCCCTCAGACAATATAGAAAGTTCTATTATTTATCTAAACGACACTATTATCGAAGCAGCTTTTAAAGCAACACCTATAGTTAGCCGAAAAACTAACGATACCACAACTCCCCATCAATTCGACAAATGATAAACGAAAAAACACAAATCCGTAAAATATGGCAAAATTCCAGGTCTCCAGATAATAAAAGAAAACTGAATAAGGCAACAAGAGATCTTAAAGAAGCTTTAAAGAAGCATAATAACGCCGACATCACAAACTATCTTAACAAATTAACACCTTCTGATACAAACTGCTCACTGTGGAGAGCACCAAAAAACTTGACTAATAAAATTGTTCACTGTCCTCCTCTGAAGAAAGACAATGGCTCATGGGCTAAAACCAATTCCGAAAAAGTAAAAATACTAGCAGATCACTTCGAAGACTTTTTTTCACTAGACACTCATGTACTGAACTTTTAGGAGTCTAATAGTCAACATAATCAATACAAAATTAAGAAAATCACGACCAGTGAATTAAAAAGACAAATAGAGAAAATTGATGACAAAAAGTCTCCAGGCTATGATATGTTAACAGGACGCATTTTAAAGAAACTTCCAGACAAGGATATACAATATATAAACATCATTCTTAACACAATGTTAAAAATGGAACACATTCCAATACTTTGGAAAGTATCGCAAATAACTGCGTTACCTAAATCTGGCAAAGATGCGACAAAACCGTCATCCTATAGGCCTTCAGTCTTCTATCGATATTATCAAAAGTATTCGAAAGAATTTTATTTACTACACAGGCTAAAAAGTATGCTGCCAACTCAATTCTATAACTTAATAAAAAGTTATCTAATGGATCGCTATTTCTTTATTAAATACAAAGATGAATACTCGTCTCTAAGACCGTTTAAAGCTGGAGTTCCACAGGGTAGTGTTCTCGGACCCCTGTTGTACAGTCTGTACACAGAAGACCTTCCATATCCAAAAGACGAGTCGGCCATGCTAGCCATGATACGCTACTACTCTATGCCCACAACAATATAACTACTGCTACAGGGAGACTGCTTGACGAAACAGAAAACTGGTTTAACAAGTGGAATATTAAAATCAATGATCACAAGACAATTCAAGTTATATATACTAATAAAATAAGATACACTTCTCAGCCACTCAAAATAAATAATAAGGAAATACCCATTAAATCTGTAGCTAAATACCTTGGCATGTACATTGACAACAAAATAAATTGGAGGTATCACATACAACGAAAAAGGGATCAAATAAAACTTAAATTTAAACAACTATATTGGTTCCTAAAGAAGAACTCAATATTGACGATGGAAAATAAACTCTTCATCTACAAAGCCAATATAAAACCAATATGGACCTATGGTATTCATTTATGGGGCACTTCAAAGAAGACAAACTTTTCAGTTATACAAAGACAACAATCAAAAATACTTCGTAGTATAGTTAACGCGGAATGGTATATTTCAAATCTAGACATTCATAAAGATTTGCACATATTGCCAATAAATGACGAAATAAAAAACTACAGCAGAAAATATCAAACAAAAGTCGAAATACATTCGAACCGAGAAATAATAACATTCCTACTCAGGAATTACTAACAACCTAAAAAGACAAACCAATAGATCTAATCTAATACTATATGTAAAAAAAACAGGTTTATCATAGTTTCGTTAACACAAATAAATAATTAAATATAATAATATTGTAAACCACACTCCCAGGATGATAGTGCTCATCCTGTCATTATGACCCTTATTCATGTTAAAAAATGTACTTAGTATCTTTAAGATAGATGTACGAATAAAATGGGGGAAAAAATGCTGTTTTAGGGGTTCCAACCCCTATTTTCTCGAAAACGTGTCGTGATGAATTTTTTAACCCAGATTGGTCCCATCTTATTCACAAAACTCATGTAGGCCAGTGTTATATGCGAACTGGAATGAATACAATGCAAATTCTTTATTTTGATTTTCAAATTTGCAGATATGTTGCCAACGACAAGAAGTTGTTGTTACCACATAAAAAATACCAACTGCACAAAATAATTGCAAAAATTCGCGATGCCACTTGCTAAATTTTCATGATATTTTCCAGTACAAATATTTTGCACCGATACAAAGAAATTATTGGTCAATAATCAGGATCGAGTCAAGTAGTGCAAGATTTTTTAGTGGAAATTGTTGTTGGTTGTGCAACATTTTTCTTGCACATTTGCACTGATGTAATGTTGTAAAGTTTGAATAGCATTAGCAGTTTGAAAGTCTGTAACGCATTAAAGGAAGCACCGTAGACCTCATAAAGTATATGTATTCTTAATCAGTTCAACGAGATGAATCGATCTGGCCATGTCCGTCCGTCCGCCTGGATGTTGTTGCGCATTTTTAGGCACCATTTGACATGGTGGCTTCATGTGGTCGTACGCTTCGCATAATAATCAATGGGTGTGTCTCGCCCTTCTTTTAGGGGTAGGATCCTACAACTTACATCCCACGTTAAGGTTGTAAAATTTTACAAATATTTTTATTTTACACTTGCTAAGTTCACAGCTTGAAACTTCATGAGAATAGTATTAAAAATTCGGTACCACCGAAGTAAACGTTTTTTCTTGGTTTAAATTTTTTTAGTTACAACAATTTTTCTTATACACCAAAAAAAATTAACGTTATATGTAATTTTTTTATTGAAAAATAATTTTCATTAGTGTTTTAATACGTCAGGGTATTTAGAAGTCGCGACTGCAACATTCTTTCTTGTTTGATTTGATACATACTTATAGTAGTAAACAAAATATTTCATAAAATTTAAAATTGAACGTATATATGTATGTAAATATATTAGCACACACTTTTTATAGCTTTCACCACACGACATATGAGGCAAGGGATCCATTATGCTCTCAGCCAATGTTTTTTGCATACGCTTTCCGGTTATGATACTAAGATACGAGTGCGAGTGAGGTGTGAAGCTTGGATCGGGTCTTGCTCAGTTTGACTCGACATGCACGAAAGAGAAATCGTGGCTAAGCAATTTGTAAATTATGATGTGTTATGCTGCTCATTCAAATTACGCTAGACGACCGGCGGATATAGTGAATAGTGTTACTTTAGATGATATGATAAAAAAAAAAATCGGTTTCAGTAAAATAGAAAGATCATAATATTCTTCTTATGACCAATTAGGTTTAAAAACTTTGTGGTACGGTCGAGAACAATTCGATAAACGGCCAATTTTAAGATCTCGGGCCAATGTGTCTTAACTCTGACCCGCTGGTCATCAGCAAACTGCGTTTCACAGTGAAAACTTAAACTGCGATTAAATGTTATGTTACAGTCTGCCAACACTCCCTTATAAGACGTAAATGTGTTCCAACATTTAGAATTTTGCCATTTACAACACTAGTTTTACATTAATTCCAGTTAGTGGATAATTTTGAAATGTACAAGAATAATTTTATACAATAATTAATAATTAGCTATGGATAATAAAAAAAATGGATGTAAAGGATGTATCCACATTATCGGATAACGTAAAAAGAAGTGCTTGGGTAAAATTACGAATTCCTTCAATAAACAATGCGGCTGCGGAGAGCAATAAAAAACTTCAAAAAAAATATAAAAATTGAAAGAAACAAAAAAGAGTTATAGTCGGGGGCTCGACTATATTATACCCTGTACACAAATAATATTTTTCTCGTAATAATAACTTTTTTCAACTAGTTTACCTTGAAAAACGTAAGTTTTAAGAATGTAGCCGTATTGTGAATGTGGCACCCTAAAACTGTTCTAAACTTATTCAGCGTATATATTTGCAACCAACTTTTGAAATATGGCAATAAATTTTTTAGGCAAATCTATAAAATAATCCTACTAATATTATAAATTAGAAAGTTTGTATGGATGTGTGTTTGTTACTCCATCACGCAAATATTATTGAATGGATTTTAATGAAACTTTACAATAATATAGATCATATAATAACACATAGGCTATAATTTATGAAGATTAAATTAACGCTTTTATTTAATTTATTTAATTAATTTAAAACAAACACAGTGCAAATATTTTAATCACGTCTGCTGCTGTGAGTAGACGACAAAAAGCTTATAGCTACAAAATTGTCTAGCATTCATGTGTTTGCCGTTCTGATCATTCTCGATCGGTTACCATCGTATCGGTTATATTAACCCTTATACAATATTCAAGGTTAACCCTAATACAATATATGACCCTACATGTTTACAATATATACATATGAGGAATAGGTCGTTAAGTATTTTTCACTCTTCTACCCCCACCCCCTATTTTTGAATCCAGATTTTAACTTTTTTGTATGAAAAATTTTATTACTCGAGGGGTCATGAAGAAGGGTGAAGTGGAGAAATGGGAGAAGGGCAGCAACGCGCCAGGTACTTACTAGTAAGATATATTTCGAAAAAATGTACAACTAAATTTGTTTTTTTACCACTACGATCAAACGGTTACGAGTTATGAAATACTTAAAAAGTCTATATCGGGAGTTTAGTTTGGCTAAGTCTTCTCTAGATGGAGAACTTTTGTCCCAGACAGACATGCGGACGAATGGCCATGGCTATATCGACTCGTCTTATCGCGCCTCATGCAAATATGTGAAGTGATGTGGCAGTACAAATCAGCAAAAGTACAATCAGAAATGTAAAAACAAAAAATGTAATTAAATATTAAAAACTAATATAAAACGCAGAAAAAGCCAAAATGGGTCAAATTCATAGTAGCCCAGGCATCTTAGCCAAAAATAGGGGTCAACTTCGGAATGACAGATAATAAGCTGTAAATTGGTATAAACCGTTGTTTTGGCGTTCTATATGTTGTCTCAAAAGTCTTATATAATATCGTGTTCGCGTTTTAAGATATTCAAGGTCAAATGACGCGAAGATCGGTTTTTCTCGAATATCTCGCTTCCTATACCTTAAATGAGATTTGCACCTATTGTAGAGTATAAAATTCTCTACAACTTTTGTTTCAACTTTTTTTTTCATACGATTAACCGTTTTTGAGATAGAGCGTAAAAGGTGCGTAGCGCACAGTCATATATGGCCTAATGCAAGGTCAAGCCTGAGTTACGGTTAATCGTATGTTGTATAAAGTTAATTTTTTACTAAAAAAATATTATTATTAAACAATGGCTATTATTTATGTACTAATTATTTATATTTAATTAAAATAAGTAACTTAATTATTTATATTCTCTACGACCTTTTTTCTATTTACAGCATGGCGTTGACACAACATGGTGGCAACGCCGAGAGAATATAAAATAGAAACAAATTCATGTTTTTTGTGATAATTTACATTTATTGAAAAAGCGTTTATACGCAGATTTTTTTGAGTTATCATGAAATGTTTTCATGAAAAACCCCATCATATTAACGAAATAAATAACACATTTTACATGTAACTAGCTTTCGGCTTCGCTCGCGTAGCAATTCGAAAAATATTACCAAAATAAAATACTCATTAACATTGCTTTTTTGAAATAGTAAGAAGACAATTTAGAACCTCCTTGTACCCAATATAGTACCTTGTACATAATATTTTTCGTTTCATTGTTGCTAGCGCAAAGGTACAAATTATTTGACCTACTTACTCTTGAACAACTCACGTGCAATTGACCGAGAGCGAAGTAATCAGCGAGCAGATCAATCTCTGTTTCATTGCTCCCGCGTGCAAGCCTTAGTTTTTTAGTCCAGATAAAAAAAATATTTAAAATAAAATATTAAAATAGTTCCAATTCTTTTGTGTTGCGATTTTAAAGAAAAGGCCAACATTTGTATATAATAGATTTTTATAATTAATTTGTTTTGTATTGTTTGGCAAAATGCGAATTAATTAATGTGCAATAAAGGCGGTGCCTATGTGTTTCTGTAGATATATTGCGTAAGACTGCAATAACTACTATATAACTATCGACATTTTTTAGTTTAATCGAATAGCCAATGATAAAACTGGGTAACTCCGCTGCCAACCTCCATATGAGCGTTCCACACAGTTACCACAATTATTACCAGATTGCACTGTGCCAAGGTTGTAATTATCCAATTACTATTTTCGTAGCCATCTTCTATAACTGAACCGTTGCCGGATTTCCCACTTTCTAGGCGTGCTTGAATTAGTGTGTTTCTAAACAATAGTAGCGTCGTGTGTCAGTGTTTGTCGTTAATATCAGTTAAATCTTTTTATTTTATTTTAAAAAATAAGTTACCAACAAGTAAAATCTTTAAAATTGTTGCAATTGGCATTGCTAATAGCAAAGCGGTTGTATAATGTTGCAGACTGATAACTCTGCCAATTTAGCTCAAACAAATACAAAAACAATACGAATTTTTTTTTATTTATACATTTTTTTTTTTTTTCATTAAACTATTTATTATACTCTTCACACAGACTGTGAATATTATTATAATTTAGTCACAATGTTTGCAACGCCTTAAAGGAATCATCGGAGACTCAATAAAGTCTGTCTGTGTATGTGTTTGCGTGAGCCTTTTTCCGAGAATCTTTGAAAAACTATAACCAAAGGCAACACATGTGTTAAAATGATCACGATTTACCCAGTAGAAGGTATAACTTCCATACAGAAGCACTTTGTATATATTTTTTATGTTGTATCGACTATGTTTTAGTTAAGGCAATTTTTTTTTTCAAATAATACTTACATAATTGTACGGGTTATACATATAGGAAATATTAATTATTAACGTAATAGTGGCTGAAAAAGTTTTTGTAACAATATTACTAAATATTACTATTACTAAACACCAACTATACACATAAATCACATTTTATTAGTTATTATTTTGTGTTTTTTCTGAGAGTATTATTATAAGAAATGTCAGTTATTGGAATCGATTTAGCGGGAAGTTAAATACGATAGATCGGTCGCTCAATCGTCTCAGACCATCCGGAGAGTAAGGACTCATTTTCGTCTTCCGTGCAAGCTATTATACTACAATGTGTGTCCGAAAAGTAATGTCACTGAGTCCACTGCGACGGTCTAGTTGCTTCACAATAAAGTCAGTCAGTCCCATTACTTTTTATACCTACCTTGTACAATATTATATAAGTTTTAATGGTCAATTCTAAACGGCGGATGGCCCAAAATGAATAAAAATTTAATGAAAAAAGTGTTCATAAACATAGCAAACATATCGAGCAAATATGTTTCCTCGGTTTAGTACATTCAAATAAAAGCATGCTTTTTTAGTAATCATTTTTCCTCTCATTCGATTTATTTTGCATATTTTAGTTTTGATAAAAATAAAAAAGGTTTTATGACATAAAACTTTTCAAGAATTTTCTACAAATTTTTTCAAACCTTTTTCAACCAATAAAAGCAATATTAAAATCTTATTCTACACTATTGTCAATACAAATATTAAATATTTAGATCATACTTTGTGGTAAAATTTGCGAATTAAGGGTATACACGGTTTTATTTGATAATTGTTAATTTTAGTATAATATAAAAGCTTCTTTTTATACTCTTCACACAGAGTGTGAATTAGTCGAATCGATCTAGCTATGTCCACGTGTCTGTCCATCTGTATGTTTGAACAATGAGAGCTCTGAGACTTTTAAAGGTAGAGCGTTTAAACTTGAACTTTTATATTTTCCTGATATGTATGCAGATCAAGTATATACAATTTTGTTTGGATGCCACGCCTACAATACGGCTGTATATCCTTATCCAGCCGAAAAAAAATGGTTTTTTAAATATTGAAACAAAAAATATACACAACAAAATAGTTGTATACTCAAAAACAATGTTATAATCTTCACACATGGTATAATTTAGTTATAATGTTTCCAACGTCTTAAAGGAAGAATGGGAGATCACATAAAGTATATATATGTATTTGTCATAAGCATACTAAGACGAGTCGATCTAGCTATGTCCGTTTATATGTCTGTGTGTTTCTCTCCGAAGAACAATCCTTAAGGCGTTGATAGTCTCATATTTTTTAGTTGATACTTTGGCCTCCAGAATGGACCATATGGAAAAATCCATTGGATTTAAGTTTGGGGAATATGGTGGACATTGTTGTGAAGAAATAAAGCTGTTAACGTTATCTTATAAAAAACGGGTTTCTCTGGCTTTATGGGATGGTGCCGACTTGTTTACGTGAACAGAGTAACAAAGCATCGTTTAAAATCTTACCCCATGCTACGAGCAGACACATTGAGTTTTTCGCCAATTGAACTACGCTTTGTCGTAGATTACGTTGAATTCTGGCCTTCACTTTTCTAACCATTTCTGCCGATTTTGCTATTTTTTATGTCCCCCTCCATGACGTTTTTTGCTACCAGTCTCTTTGTAACGTGTAATGGTACGATACACAAACATTTTGCTCACACGTAAATGACGTATCTCATTAACAATGGCTTGTTGGGATTTTTCAGCCAATAACTTTTTCGATACCTTTTTTTAACTGCGCCGTTAAACGATATGCTTCCGTAGGCTTGTAAACAACATAGCCGACTGACGCTTAACAAAACAAGAGCGCGCTGTCATTAGCCTCGACCCGTGTATTGTGAACGCGGAATATAAAATTTGTTCTACACTTGATCTGCGTACACATCAAGAGATTCGTAAAGTCCACCTGTTCTTCAAACACACGAATGATGATAGATGGACATAGCTATATCGACTCAACTATTGATGCTGATCAAGAATCTATATAAGTTATGAATTCTGGCAGCTTCCTTCTGCTTGTTACATACATTTGCACAAACTTTTTATACCCTTGGCCTTCCAGGGCAGGGTATAATTGGTTATGGTTGCTTCAAATAAACGGACGCTATACAATATTAATGAGCGTAACCACTTTTAATTGTAAACCCATAACCCACCTTTAGGATTTTGTGTTTTTTATGCTTATTATAGTCATCATCAACGTGAAGTTTAATATGGTTGCTTCTTAAAGACGGAATCGTCACATAATCAAGGGGCGTGTCCTGCTTACTTTTAGGATATTCCCTATACAAACCCACGACCCAATTTTAGGATTTTAGGACACAATAGGATTCTATACACAAGTATTTTTTTCTTTATTGCTAAGTAATTTGAAATTTCGTGTGAACGGTATTAAATGTTCGGTTTCACCAAAGTAAACGTTTTTTCTGATTTTTTTTAAAAGCATAACTTCTACATGTAAAAGTCTTTGTCAATGTTTTGTCAAACACACACAACTCCATGCAGCTTCAAGCATTTACATAGCATTGTTGTTTTATTTTAGTTATTGTGATAGTGCCGGCCAACAAGTGAAAGTGCTTCAGTGACTGACCGCAAAGCCATAAACGAGTGAACCAGCTTCTAACATCATTTGTCGTTCGACCAATTTCAGTTTTTAATTTTCAGCTTTCGGTTTTTTGATTTTAAATGAACCAATCTTAGTTATGTTAAACTGGTCAAAGTCAAACAGTAATAAAGTGGTCGGAAACTACATCAATAACGGCTGTCGCGATAAAAACAAAAGTAAAAATAATTTACGATAATACAAAAGAGAAAAGATATATATCGTATAATAAATAATTAAAATATAAATAATATATATAAACAAAAATAAGCGAAAATATTAAAACAAAATTATTTTAAACTAATACACTGATACCACTAAGGTATTCAGAATGGTGTGTATTGATGCAGAAGTGCAAAATTACAAGACCAGCTTCGTGAACAACCATGCGCAAAAAATGTTTACAGTTTTACACAAACAGCTATTCAAAGACTTTTAATATTTTGTATATTTTCGTTAATATTTCGGTGACAAAAAATGTATACAAGCATAAAAGAGAAACATATTTATTATTTGTTGCAAGTTTGCATACAAACCACGCTGATCATTTAAATATTAATTAATCTAGATGAAAATAATAATTACAATTAAATAAAATAAACAAGTAAGGGTCAGTTTCACAGTGCATAGTTAACATAACTATACATTTCTTTATATGCAATGCTGAAAATAAATATTGTTTAAAAAAAAAAAAAAAAAAAAAAAACTACTTCGGTTAAACCGAAGCTCTTATACTATTCATACGAAATTTCAAATCGTATTGTAAAACATAAACGTTGATGGTGGGTTTGTATAGGGACTACCACAAAAGCCATGGCTAGTTTTAAGTTGATGTTGACTGCAATAAAAAAACTTTATCATACAAAAAGTCAAAAGTGGGCTGGTGGTTTGTGGGGTACTACAGTAAAAAGTGGGCGTGGCATGTCAGTATGGATGCTCTATTTGACTGCGATAAAAATAAGCAGCTGAATATCTTAAAAAGTGATCCAGTCTTTATACTTCATGATTAATGCGTTACAAACTTGTTGACAATATCTGATACCATTCCACACTATGGTTGAATGGTATAAAAATATGTAGCTACTTCATTGCACTGTGTAGCTATTAATATTTCATATTACAATATATTATTTAACATATATAAAGAAAAACACTTCTTAAGCTAAGGTCAGACGCGTAGATCATTAGAATAAAAACTGCTAAAAAAAGCACCACATGTGCGGCCGCCAAAAGTTTGCCATGGTTACGAACGTGCTATTATGTAAAATGATTTGGTATGTATTACCAGCAATAAAGCGTATTTCTTTTGAGATGTAGAACTTTGAATTGAATAAAAATACTGAGATTACATAATTTCAAACTGGAATTTACTTTATTAGAAAGATAATTTTATGTCATTAGTATTTAAATACGATTTCACGCACACGGGCGCCGCAGCTGGTTCGGATGTGTCGCATTATGGAACTCCAATTACACAGGTCAACATGGTTTAGTTGTTGGAAAGCTAAGGGTCATTTCCGAAGTAATTTGCTGAGGCGAATCCGTATCCGGGGTTAGAATTGGCCCATCACGTCAGGATTTTGAGATATTTAAGGTTATGTACCCGAAAAACGGCGTTTTTTTTTCCTACTTTTGAGGTTATGTACAGGGTGCAAAAAATGTTTGTTGTCTGTCTCTCCAAATACATCATTTAGTACCACTCTTACCCTTTACTTTAAAAGTTCAAGAGGTCAAATACGACCTCTTTTTCGCAAAGTTATGGCTCTTCGAAGTTCGACGTCATTAGCATTTGCATTAAGCCTTTTCGAATAGAAACCCACCACCCACTATTTAGCTGTTATACGGTTTGAAATTTCGTGCGAATGGTAAAAGAACTTCGAATACACCGATTTTAACGTAATGTGAAATGGTATTATCAGTTTGAAAGTTTCTTGATCAGCTCGACGAGACGAGTTGATTTAGATATGCCCGTATGTTGTTGTGCATTTTTTGGGGACCAATTTTTATGCAATCCAGTTGAAAATTGCTACACAAACTTCCTTTTATTGCAGTTTAATAGAATATCAAGATTGACCCGCCACTCCCGCTTTTTGGGGTAGCCACCATATAAACCCACAAGAGGAGTGTCCGCCTAATGGAGGGGACCTGATTTAATTTTTTTTAAATTAATTTATTAATTTAAGAGATTTCTTAGTGAATAGTACGATTTTATATTTGATTAAAGTTTTTAAATGTATTTAACAAACGAACATTTTTGTTCATGATTGGTACACACATATGTATATTGAGATAAGTATGTATACGCAAATTTTACAGAGTACATAAAAATAACGCAAAACAAAAAGACAACATTACTTAGCCTCTTGTAAACACATTTCAAAAAAGAGGAACAATATCTACAGTAAGAATTACTTAGTTTAAACGTTATGTGTACATAATCCATAGTTTAAAATATTTTGAAACGTTCGATTGACGTAAACTTTTTTGATTCTCTTCCAGGAGTCTGTTTTGCACATGGCTTTCTAAATTTTTTAAATGTTCGAACGCAATGTAGTCGTCTTTTAAAAAATTCTTTAAGTTTGCAATTGATATTAACGCGGTTTTATTTGAGTGGACCTCACAAGCATCTTCAGATATAGATTCAGTATCCGTTTCACTGTTTTCGTCAATTACGTATACTGAATCGCTACTTGTACAATCAATGATAAGCTCATTGTCTGGGTTTTCTAAAAATTGCTGGACATCTAATGCTTTTACAACAGCAGCTTCACCCGATATACATGGAAAAGTTCTGTTGTGTCTACTTCGCCAGTCATAGCACATTGAATTTTAATAATGCAATGCAAGCAATATGAATCAAAATCGCAAACATTTCATTCGGGGAAATCCCCAATTTAATTTGTTTTGTTTCTTCGTATATTTTATAACGTATTTTAGTGCTTCGTGACCGTTGCTGAGGGATTCGCGTCCGGCTAATAGAGGTATTTGTTCACAATTTTCAAAAATATGTTGTCCCCGTCCGGTTAAAAAGGAGTCCGTTTAAGAGAGGTAAAAATGTTCGAAAAAGTATTGAAAAACAATGGTTAAAGAGAAAATGTCCGCGTCTAAGAGGAGTATCCGCCTATGAGAGGTGTCAGTTAGGAGAGAAAGAAAGAACGCTGAAGTGTGCTCGACTTTGACATAAACTGTACCTTGTTTAAAACTCCTTACAGGAACCATAGATTATATTCTTTAGTTGTCCGATCTGTATATATGAGGGATATTTAATTAAAATTGATGAAAAAATAGAATTAATTAAAAATAAAAAAAAATGTTCATATAAAATCAGGTTTACATGGGGTTACCCCTTAAAGGTGTCCGATCTGAGCCTACATGAAATATTTTGTAAGGATTGACGTAAGATATGCCAAAATTTTCATACAAAAACTTAAATCTGGTTGGCAAGTTTGTATTCCCCCTCCTCCCCTCTCCTCTATACTGGTCGGATTTGGATCTTTGCGGTATATTTTGTAATAATTTATATAAGATTTATAATGCTGATAGGTTTGTATATTTGTTAACCCTTAAAGTGGGGTTGGCATGTTCATTTAATACTAGTTATCTGAAGAGGGAAAAGGAGAGTCGTAATATTAATATCTCTTTCTCTTATAGTCTACGAGATATGTTCGTCCAAACAAACGGTGGGAAGGACAGACAGCCATGTCTATATCGACTCGCTTTCCGTCGCTATATATATACTTTATATACTTTATAGGGTCTCCCATGCCTCCTTCTGTGTGCTATACACACATTTGCTCAAACAAATATACCCTTTTAACCTGCGTGTACAGAGTATAAAAATTTATTAGCATATCTTATTGAGCAGCGGTTATTAATTTGATATTCTGTTTTGTTTTTTTTTTTTCGGTGTGAACATCATTAAGTCGGAAATCACGACTATTTTGCACTCTTGTAAAACAATAGGATACTAAATTTGTTAAATTGTTGTGTTTCTCCACAAAGAGCATATCTATAAACAGTATGTTACTTCCGGCTATAAAAACTTTCAAGCCAACGTCTCAAAAATTAAAAAAATATTGTGCACTATTACAGACAGACATAAACGGACATGTCTAAAATGACTTGCCTAGTTAAGTGGATACACCATACACCATACTCGTATACCTATACTCTGATACGTTCTCCGATTTTTCCTTTAAGGCGTTCCAAACAATGCGACAAAATTATATAGGTACTTGTTTATTTACACTATGTGTGAAGAGTATAAAAACTTTCTTTTGAATGTTTGTCATTTTCTTTCTATATAAAATCGTATGTGCCTTTTTCATGTACTCATATTCATACATGATAAATTTTATATAATGGCTTCAAAAGCCAACGTCAACTGAACAAATTGTTATGCCGCCTATGCAAGTTATGTTATTGTGTTTATGCACCATTCGAAACTCCTTGACATTTGCGTAAGTCTAATAAAACATGCCATTGTGACGTTGCTGTTGTTAGTTTATTAAAATCCACATAATATTAGAGCCCATTTGAAGCTGACTCGCCTCGTTTCACGCTCAATCTCATGCTTAAAATGCACATAACCGGTTGCTTGTCTGGCGCTGTCGAAATATTAGTGCTGTCGAACGTTCTTTTATATTTATTTATATATTTACATTGCAACAAGTTTTAAATAAAAGTAACAGTTGCCAAACTTATTATAAAATAAGCGAAATCGTTAACTTCGGTGTAATCGAAGCGTTCGATGCTGTTCACAGGCACTTAAAAACAAGAGTGCATTATGCGACTATTACTAAAGTGATTTGATTTAAATTAACTAATAATTATTTTTAAAATGATTCGAGGCCTGCTATTTATCTACATTAAATCAGTCTGATTTACTCATATTTAACGCATAGTGGAACCGCTGATTTCTGGACAGTATTTTCTTTTTATTGTGAAAATACTCACTTGAGCAGGATTTTTAGCAAACATCCCATAGGAGGAATTGGTTTTTCCATACGATCGATTTGAGACTGTTATTCACACTGACTTCCAAAAATCTGTAAAAGTCTTCTAAAAAAGGAAATCGTAAATTGTGAACAATCCGAGTTTTTTTTATTTTCGTTGGAACAAAAATGTTAATAATGTAAATAATCTGAAGCTTAAAGCCCACTAGGACGACTTTTTTAATCTTATGAAAGTGAACGAGAACATTTTTCATATGTTTTTTGAAATACATTTTCATTATTTTCTGCTGGGCTTGCAGCGATAAAATAGTATTTGGCTCACGGTATGACGAAAATTTAAAATCTTGAATGTCATCAAGCTCAAAGTAAAATAAATTTCATCAATAAACATTATTTTCTTTAAGTTATTTTAATACGTGTAGGTCCCCGCGACGTTGTACGCGGCCCTACCCTTTCCCCTGCCACTCCTTCCCCTTCCTCACCTTCCACATGCTCCTTATTGAAAAAAAAAAATGGAAGGAAAATATAAAAAATCCAATTTCTGTTTATCCAATCTCCACTAAAAACTTCACAGGATCACCCACGCGACTATTTTGAATATTGCCACAAAATTTGATCAAAATCGGTTGAGCGGTTTCGGAGTCTATAGGGAATATATGTACGTACATACTTTCATTTTTATATATAAGAAGAAGATATTATAAAATCAATACAAAATATTTTCTTAAAATTATTTTCTTTATGATTTATTTTAATATGCTTACTCATATATATATATATATGCATCTATGTATGTATGTACATATATGCATATATATATGTATATGTACATATATATGTGGTTCTACCACATATTTATACATACATCAATAAAAGCCAGCATACAGCTAGGATATCAACACTGTGCAGTGATAGCATAATAAAACTAGAAAAAATAATAATGAATAATGCAAAGACAATTGCATTTCATGCGCAAATGGTGAATATACTCAATGCATGCATTTTTAAAATGCTTTCCTATATTGATTTTGAATATTTTAATAAAAACATAAACAAAAGTCAACTCTGACCTGTACGACTCGACGTGAAAAATGTTCCTGTATGTATATATAGCTATCCCTTTCGCAGGCTCTGTCGTTTTTAAAATCCAAAAAGAATTAAGGGGAAAATATATGCTCATATTATTTGTGTGTCATACAGCTATTAGTGCCTGTACCTTATTTAGGGATCCTTATATGGACGATAGACAAAAAAAATGTATATTAAAAATCCAAAAATGGAGGTTAAGTTTTTATGGGGCGGGCGACCCCTTATAGTGGACCGATCTGTACCAAGGCGACATAATTTATTTGGATTTATGTAAGAAACACACAATTTGACGTTTCTAGTGTAATTAACAACAAAGAGAAAAAATGTTCATACATAAACTTAAAAAGAGTTGTATGGGGCTACCCCTTAAGGTGGGGTTTACATGTTCATTAATATACTTTATCTGAAAAGACAAAAGGATAATCTAAATATCCAAACTTGAAGTCTATCTCTTAAACAGACGGTCGGACAGACAGACAGACAGACATGTGTGTGTCGACTTATCTTCCGGTGCCGATCAATAATATATATAGTTATTGTCGTCTGCCACCCTTCCTTCTGCCTATTATATACATTTGCACAAACTTATATATCCTATTGCTGTATGGGTACACGGTATAAAAACTGAAGTAAATGCCAGAGTGTTTAAGCTTCGGTTCCACCGAGGTTAACGTTTTTTGCTTATTACACTCTTCACACACAGTGAGAATAGTATTATAATCTAAACACAATGGCTGCAACGCCTTAAAGGAAGCATCGGAGACCCCACAAGTTTATATAGTCCTAATCAGCAGTGGCGGATATAGGATTAGTGTTTGGAAGGCCTGAACTTTATACACACATTTTTCGTACGTTAAAATTAAAAACGAGGCCATTTTCATTTGTCATTTGTAGTAGACTGGGTGTATGTCATTATGAGTTAATTGTATAAAAATAGTTTACAGCGAAATATAGAAACTTTCGTTTAAATTTCTTTAGAGAAATTTTGGGTGCGCTTAACACGAAAAACTCATCTTTTTCCATTGGGACCATTCACTTAGATAACGGTATATTTGTATTCTCGATTTATAATTTTACTTAAACCACTGAACGCCAAACCCGATCAAGATTTCGATCCTATAAAAAACGGCTATGGTACATTAGAGAAAATTTTAAATTCCAAGTATTTGTTTGATGATTTTCAGCGGTATTTGCCATATAAATAATTTTTAATGTAAAACACTAGCAATACCGAACAGAACGAGCAAGTGTAAAAAGCAAGGCTTGGTTTTATCAGTTGTTTTTAGGGATACATTTTTAAGTGATCCAGCTGTAATCCGGCTTGCACCTACACTTATTTTTATTGCAGTCAAATAGAGTCTCCATATTGATATGCCACATCCACTTTTAGGGTAGCCCCCTATACAAACCACTCGCCCACTTTAGACACTTTGTATAAAAAACTTTTTTATTGTAGTCGATATCGACTTAAAATTAACATGGTATCTTTTATGGTCTTCACAATGGCT
Organism: Leucophenga montana; assembly: GCA_035044765.1. Lineage (NCBI taxonomy): Eukaryota > Metazoa > Arthropoda > Insecta > Diptera > Drosophilidae > Leucophenga > Leucophenga montana. The sequence goes on from JAWNNQ010001173.1 coordinate 38,202, forward strand.
GTGATGTACGCTTTTTGGAGTAACCTCCATTAAAATCACCTGCCCACTTTTGAATTTTTTTTTTTTACATCTGCTAAGTTCACAACTTGAAACGTGAATGGTATTAAAATTTCGGTATCACCGAAATTAACGTTTTTTCGTATGTTGTTGCGCATTTTTTGGTATTCATTTTTCAGCTATCCCGTTCTTTTTATTACGTTCTTTTTAGAGTACCAAGATTGACCCGGCACGCTAACTTTTTGGGGTAGCCTCCATACAAACCCTCTGCCCACTTTTGAGTTTATGTGTGAAGAACTTCTTTATTAAACTCAATATTAGGGTGAAAGGCGATTTAGTGGAAAGCCGCTTCAAATACATATACAAATGGGCGTGTCCCGCCCAGTTTTTGAGTTAGTTCCATACAACCCCACAGCTCACTTTTATGCATTTGTATGAAACACGTCAATATCCAAGTTGATATTCGATGTGGTAGCAACTTACTATAAATGCTCGCTTCATGCACATCTACTAGTGGGCGTGTACCGGCCACTTTTTGGGTAGCCCCTGTTTAGCCCCTCCCCCACGTTTATGTTTTACAATTGTGAATGGTATTACAGCTTCGGTTCAACCGAAATTAACGTTTTTCTTGTTTTTTTTTTCTCTTAATTTTAATGTTTCTAAACTATGTACCTGGAAAAAAATTTAACAGCTTTCAATCGTTTTCTTTTTTCAGATGGGAAGAGACAGAGAAAGAAGAACACAAAGGAAACAATGACAGAAATCGAGAGTAACAACAACACAAGTGATATACATAATGGTCGCCATTCAGCATCGCCGGCACGTACCTTCGACTCACACGACTCTACAAGTGGCAGCATGGACACGATTGTTGATCGCAGTTTGAACTGCGAAGAATTGCTTCAGATGGAGACAAGTAATGCGGAACAGATCAATAAAGTAGAGCACGGAATCAATGGCGACGATGATGGGAGCCTGACAGTTTCAGAGATCGCCATGTTACAGCAGATACAGTTAAAGTATGACGAGGTGTCACCAGTCCACACCAGCCAAATGCAACAGCAGCCATTAGATGTTCAGAGTCATATCTATTCAAGTCCTGTATATGATCAGAAGTTGCCAGCATTCAAACTAATGGGTCCTGTCAGCGACGGTGCCAAGCAGCAAGAAAATAGTGTCGTGCCCCACGATGTACAGAAGCCAAAACTTATAACTCACAATGAGTTCAAACAACAGTTCGAAGAGGGGGCCCGAGCAAATAACAAGAACAATCCGATTGAGGCTTTCGCCGTCAACACAGTCGATTCACGCGTAAACAAGAAGCAACGTTTTCCACCCGAATACATCAAGTATAAAGAAAATGGTAATGATGATGTCGACGGTGTAGGTGGAGCATGCCCATCGTTATTTGCGAAGAGGGTAGCGTCGGATAAACGTCGCAATTATAAGCCAAACAGTGAGTGCTGCTCTGCCTTCCTGCTACAGATTGTGCACGGTATACTCCAGTTAGTGGTTGCCATTTCATTGGTGGCGCTTGGCTCGCTGTTAATAGCACGAGACGCAGACGATTCGATGGCCGGCTGTGGCATTTGGACAGGAGCTATAGCGGCTATCACAGGTGCGCTGGGAGTAGTCAGTATGCGCCAAACTCAAACAGCATTTCTGGTGTTCAGTCTGATATGTATTGCTACGAGCACGCTAGCGTTGGCAATTTTGAGCGTAGGACTGTTGAATTATGTTAATCGTATGACCGAGCTGAAAGACCAGGTGAATGCAATTGCTTTTTTTGTTGTTGCTTCATATATGTACATACAATGTCCATATTTACCATGTTACGCTTTCCTTATTTTCTCTTCTAGGTTGATCTGGTGAATGCCAATAATGTAATTTCAGCGGCTTGCGGTTTAGTAATTGCACTATTTATACATCTTGCTATCAGCATAGTTACAGTCATTCCTTGGGCTTTGCAAATTTGTACAAGGTAAATCCATATTGCAGTAAACAAGGGGCCTATATACAATATAGTATATACATAAGTCCCTTAGCTTTCATCGTATAAAATTAATTATTTCGCTTTCACGCATATTTATAGTATTTAACATTCGCGAAAGACGGTTCCGCATTTGTAGCATTTAACATTCGTTGGAGCAGCTGATTTCGATCTGATTTTACATACAGAAAAAATATTTGTGGCATTTTTTACGCCCAACAAAAAAGTTATTTATTACAAGCGTTTTGTTGATTTAAACAAGCCTATAATTTGTAACAATCATGGTTGAAGAAAAAAAAGCATGAAAAAACGTTAAGTTCGGTTGAACCGATGCTCTAAAACCATTCACGCTATGCCCCCATATCGAGTATCAAGTTGATATTGAATTTTTTCATACAAATGCATAAAAGTGAGCTGTGGGTTTGCATGGGACTTCCTCAATAAGTGAGCGGGACACGTCCATGTGTACATGTATATGAAGCGGGTGCCCACTAAATCGCATTTCAACTTAATATTGACTTCACTACAGAAGTTTTTCATACAAAAACACAAAAGTGGGCAGTGGTCCCACCCATTAATGTATATATGACGTGTCCGTTCATTTGAAGCTACCATATCAATTATTAAGTTGTTATTGACTACAATAAAAAAGTTTTTCGTAAAAAACTTCAAAAGTTTGCGGTGGGTTTGTATATGGATGATACACCAAAAAGATGGCGTGTCGGATCAATCTTGATAGTCTAATAAACAATAAAAAGAAGTGTAGTGCCAATTTTCAACTGGATACCATACAAATTTGTGCCCAAATTGATTAGTTTGTGCTGTTGTATGGAAAACGTTTTAAAATAAGTCAATATCAATTTGACATTCGATGTGGTGGTTTCTAATGAACTGCTGCTTTATATACATATACGTGGGCACGTCCCTCCCCCTTTTAAGAGTCCCAATATAAACACAGCGCTCACTTCTATGAAAAACGTCTTCATATGGATAGTCGCTTCAAAAGAAACGGTCATGCACACATAGTAATGGGCGTGTACCGTTTTTTTTTTTTTTTTGGAAGCCCCAATTCATACCTACCCCCCGTTTATGTTCGAAAATTTCGAGTGAATGGTGTTAGAGCTTCGGTTTAACCGAAGTTAACGTGTTTTCTTGTTTTTATGTTAATTTTCTAACAATTTGGGATAGCTCACGCCTTTGTGATTTACCGAAATTGTTTCCTGGTTGCTACCTACCTTACACGCAATACTTTAGAAAACAAATTACATTTGCCTCATATTGTTAGTGATGTAGGCCGCTCTTCTTCTTGTCTTGTCGATATATGGTTATCTCAGTCGTTTCGATTATTTCTGACTTTTGCAATTTCGTTTGTTTTACTAATTTTGGGTTTATCGAAATCACTTAAATTTTTTACAATAATCGAAATCATTTCGATTACTTTTGATGTTATCGGAATCATTCCGATTATTTTGGGCGAGAAAAATATTAGTAGTAATTGTGTTTAATAATAGTTGTGTTTAAATTGATTGTGCTAAGCAGCAGCAGCAGCGCATTGAAAAATGTCGCGAGAGTTGTGCACAACACGAAAGACAAACAAAAACAGTCTGTGAACTAACAATTGCAAAGGGCAATTGTGATACAGAAGTTGTATGTGTGAAAATAGTGCTCACTCGCGTCTACATTTCCAGTTTATTTGCCGCCCTTGCTGTTGGAAAGCTCATATCCTCTATTGTACACGGTCATCAGTTAGACCTTTTGTCCGTCGGTTTGTCGGGTGGTGACGACAACAGCAACGGAAAATAATTTCAAAGAAAAGTCAAGGAAGCACATTTAATTGTGTAGTTGGAGAAGAAATAAAAACAGCCTCAAAACGCCTACGAACGCGCAATTGAACCCGAAAAGGGCAGCGACAGTCATGCCTCTGGCTGACTTAAATAAAGATCTGAGGCAACACCAGCTGGGTGTCAGTAACGTTTCCTCAACCGGTAATTTTGATGGGGTCCCCGTCACAGCTAACAGCACCACTAACAACAATAACGCCCAATTGGACAATGCGGTGACTGGTGGTTCACAGTTGCGACAGATGCAGCGCATGCAGATCACATCGTCTGGCAGCAGCAGTCTGGCGGTAACACCAATGGAGCATACACCAACTGATGAAGACAGCACTGGTGTTACGACGGTGACGTCATCGCAGCGACGTCAGCACTTACAACAGCAGCAACAGCAATCTGCGTTACAGGCTGCATTAGAGCAGCATCACATAACGCCGAAGACAACTATTACTACCGCTTCCGCTGAGATGGCTGAGCAGATGGAGTTAAGCGATTCTGAGTCGTATGTGGCGCCATCGTCATCAAATACGGGATTTGATGCTGATGCGGAAATGCGAGAAAATGAATTTGAGCTTCGCGATGTCGTAAAGGAAGGACATGAAAAGGCCGATCCATCGCAGTTTGAATTGTTACGTGTGCTCGGAGAAGGCAGTTTCGGCAAGGTTTTTCTTGTGCGGAAAATAATTGGCAAGGACGCTGGAACGCTGTACGCAATGAAAGTACTAAAGAAGGCAACACTGAAGATCAAGGATCGTGTACGCAGTACAAACGAACGCAAAATTCTTGCCGACGTAGGACATGCGTTCATCGTAAAGCTGCACTATGCGTTCCAAACACCCGGCAAACTCTATCTAATACTAGACTTTTTGCGCGGCGGCGATCTTTTCACTCGTCTGTCTAAGGAAGTCATGTTTACAGAAGAGGATGTTAAATTTTACCTTGCTGAATTAGCCCTGGCTCTAAATCACCTGCATTCGCTCGGTATTATCTATCGCGACCTTAAGCCGGAAAATATTCTTCTCGATGAGCATGGTCACATAGCACTGACTGATTTTGGTTTGTCGAAGCAACCATTAGACGGTTCAAAAACATTCAGCTTTTGCGGCACTGTTGAGTATATGGCACCGGAAATTGTTAACCGCAAAGGGCATGACTTTGCTGCAGACTGGTGGTCATTTGGTGTGCTTATGTATGAAATGCTTACTGGAAATCTACCATTTCATGGCCAAACACGACAAGAGACAATGAATCAAATATTGCGTTCTAAGCTTGGGATGCCCGAAAACTTATCACCGGAGGCTCAATCGCTTTTGCGCGCTTTGTTTAAGAGAAATCCGCAAAACAGGCTGGGTGCCGGACCACAGGGCATATTAGATATCAAAGCGCACTGTTTCTTTGCGACATTCGACTGGGTGCGACTGGAACGAAAGCAAGTGCGACCACCTTTCATACCTGCTGTTTCACGAGATGATGCCTTCTACTTCGATGTGGAATACACTTCAAAATCACCACGTGACTCTCCTGGCGGTCCGATTTCTGCATCGGCTCATGAAATATTTCGTGGCTTCAGTTTTGTTGCGCCTGTTCTTTTAGAGTCAACCAAGCCGCTGAACTGTTACAACACTAGCCCTGTTCACGCGGCGCTTATGCCACGCAGCCTGCCCGGTGTGTTACCTGGTAACTTTTATGCCGAATATAATGTTTTGCAAGAGCTCGGGCGAGGCACATTTTCGGTATGTCGTCTGTGTGAGAATCGTACCTCAAAGAAGCACTATGCTGTCAAAATTATAGAAAAAGCAGCTATGGTTGCTGCTGCAACTTCAGTGGATTGCTGGGAAGAAGTTGAGATAATGCTACGGTATGGCAATCATCCAAACATTGTTACTCTCTATTCAGTCTATGAGGACACAACATCTGCGTATTTGGTGATGGAACTGCTAAAAGGCGGTGAGCTACTTGATCGAATATTGGTGGTAGGCCAAATGTGTGAAAGCGAAGCGAGCGCTGTACTACGCACGATTGCTTCTGCCGTTGCTTATCTGCACGAACATGGAGTCGTACACCGTGATTTGAAGCCATCGAATATGATATACGCCAGCATGCGCCAGACACCCGAAACATTAAAACTTTGCGATTTAGGTGAGGGAAAATACTTTGTATTTTTTGTTACACCTTGATAATATTGATATTCCATCGATAGGTTTTGCGAAACAGCTGCGTGCCGATAATGGTTTGCTAATGACGCCCTGTTATACAGCGAATTTTGTCGCGCCGGAGGTTTTGAAGCGTCAGGGCTACGATTTGGCCTGTGATATCTGGTCATTGGGCGTTCTGCTGTACATAATGCTTTCCGGACGTACTCCATTCGCTTCTACGCCAAACGACTCGCCCGATGTCATACTTAAGCGCATCGGTTCTGGTCACATTGACTTCAGCACAAACCGATGGGCGCTAATCAGCACACCGGTGAAAATGTTGCTGCGACAAATGCTACACATTGTACCCGAAAATCGACCGACCGCAGCAGATATACTCGAGAATAGCTGGGTGCGCGACCAATTCGCGGGTGCTGTTCAGTTAACCGAGTATGTGGCAACTTCGACACAGCTTTCGCTTGGTGCGCAACAACAGCAGCAACACTCCAATTCAACGGCGCTGCGTGGTGCGGTTGACGCAACTTTCCGTGCAATTGCAATACCACAGGCGGCCAACGTTGGACCTGTTGAGCTCTCAATGCTGGCCAAGCGGCGAGCTAAAGATCGAGCTAATTTGCATTCCTAATTGTCAACAGTCCGATTTATACATGTACGCGGCAACAAACGAATGTCCGTCTGTCGACGACTCAGTCAGACAGACAGGCAGGCAGGCGAGCAGACACATACTCGTTACTTGGAAGAGGACCATCGGCGAAAACGATAAAGATTGGGAAAAGAGTGTGTGTACGGGCGTGAATGCTGTATAGTGTTATTTATTTTGTGACGTGGTTGTTTAATCGCGCCCCAGCTTTTACCGTTGCAGCACATGATTTCTCTATATGTACTGTAACGTCGCTTCCAAGCACTTCCATAAACTAAAAAAGATTGTGAGCAAAGTAAACAAACGTTTAAGTATTGTTGTAATTGGCAAACAAGTTAATTAATATTAATTATATATACTATGACTTCTACTTTATACATATACATGTAGCACGATGTTAATATTGGTTATATTGAGAATGAATCGTACATATGTATAAGATAAGAGAGTGTGTAAAAAGAAACTTATTTTTGGATACATACTTAAGTATTGTACATTTCCTGGCCAAACTTGTGCTAAAATAATTAAAACATTATATTTAAAACAAAAACACGAAAGTGTTATCGAGGTCGAGGTGCCAGACTATATTACACCCTGCACTATTTCCTGATGAGAGATATTTGGAAGCGGACGGGTTAGAAAGGGTATCTGAACTGATAAGTTTTGAATATGTTCAATTAAGTTAATATTAAACAAGAACCGAAGCTCTTATACCAATCACACAAAATTTTAAATAGTATTGTAAAACATAAACGTGGGGAGGTTTTAATAGGGACTACCCCAAAAAGTGAGCGGTACACGCGCTCTAGTAGATGTGTATAAAGCGACCATCTATAAGATGCCACCATATCGAATTTCAAGTTTATATTGACGTTTTTCATACAAATGAGCTGTGGGTTTGTATGGGGGCTACCCCAATAAGTGGGCGTGGCGGCTCAATCTTGATACTCTATTAATCTGCAATAAAAAGAAATTTATGTGTCAACTCTCAACTGGATAGCATACAAATTGGTTCCCAAAAAATGCGCAACAACATACAGACGGACATGGCTAGATCGACTCGTCTCGTCGAGCTGATCAATAATATATATACTGTATGGGGTCTACGATGCTTTCTTTAATGCGTTACAAACTTTCAGAAAACCTGATAATACCATTTCACTCTATTACTCAAAATACATTCATGCCTTATGTATGGGACCTTGAATGATTAAGCATATACAAATGTGAGTAGGATATATTGATCACGTGATCGGGAAGGCGAGCTAGCCATGCCCGTCTGAACATCTAACACTATGTTTCACAGATAAAAATTAGATACTTGTGAATACTATCAACTTGCAATCGTTTTAATGTAGCAGAAAATGTGCTTTAACTATGAGAGGTATGACCTACGAATTTAAAACTTAGTAACATCTCATTCATACCATTAAAGTGGAGAAAAGAAACGCTATATTTATGTTTAAAGAATGCTCTTCGTGCTTGTACATTCATATACATATAACTATTGGCATTAAGCATCTTTATAGGATATTGCCATGTATAAATTAATAGGCAAGAGCATTTACAATGATAGTAATGAAAAGTTTTTCATATAAATCATAAAAGTGGGCGGTGGGTTTGTATATCTCAAAAATTGATCGAATCGTCTCAAAGACCGGATCAAGAATATAAGTATATACTTTATGGGGTTTTCAATGCACAATGTGTAAATGGTATAAAAATATATATTGAAACAAATTGTATGGGTTTGTGGCTATATCGACTTGGCCATATCATTGTGATTTTCACAAACGTGTTGCTTCTGATTACAAAAAGTTGTAGTTTAGAACGACTCGCCTTGTCGACCTTATCTAGAAATTGTTTATTTTATGGAGTCTCCACAAGGCTTTGGAAACACCTTCAAAATTATAATACTGCAATATTTGCGCTATGTTTCTCGAGTATAAATATGTTAGTTTACAAAAATTTCAAAAACAAGCTAGCAAACGTTCTCATTTAAAATAGGTGATATGATTGCTTACGACATTTTATCTTAATTTATCTATTTTTGATTTCAACCACCATATTGTGTACGCCGTTGCAATCCGATCAGTTAGAAGTTGGTCATAATTGAGTTCAAAGATTTCAATATAACGAACAGATTAACAAACTAGCACACATCGTAAGTTTAATTAAATGTTGTGCATATAATTTCAATAGTCTGACTAGGCTGCCTTCAACAATACAATTCATTAAGACAACTTTTTATACTCTACATACATAGCGTAAACAGTAATTGAATTTTACCACAAAGTTGTAACGCATTAAAACAAGAAAAAAAAAACGTTGGTTCCAACAAAGATAACGTTGTCTCTTGTTTTATCAAATATACCCTATTTCGCTGTGCAAGGTATAATATAGTTGGTCTTTGTTTTATTGAAATGATAGCAACACAACCAAAATAAGTTTAAAAAACATCAATAAATTTGCTGGAGTTATAGGGAGGGGTAAGGTATATTGAACATAATATGTCGATATGTCCATGTCCGTTCGTTAAATTTTATTGATCTCAGAGACTACAGACGCATTCAGTAGAACAATTTGATTACTGATTGATAAGCGAGCAACATTTGGTGAAAATCAAAAAGCCACTTGAAATTCAGTGTTAATAATGCTGCAGCTATTATAACGACGGCGGAGAAGTGTAAAGAAAACAACAGCACACATAAATGCAAAAAAAAGTCCAATGAAAGTAATTGCGTGAGAAAACACAAAAAAAAAAAACAATCGACTTGGTAAAACGAACTTTGTTCATTAAGAACAAATGCAAATTTAGAGTTTTTCGTCAGCGTGTGTCTGGGGGTACCTGACCCACCATGATCAGTCTACATTATCGTACTATTTTTGCGTTACATTTAGAGTGATCATGATTAGTAAAAGTGCAGATCATGATCACTGACCATTCGCATTCACCAGAGATATCTCTGATCGACCAAATGGTTCCGCTGAATGCACCATTGGTTCAATGTACACTCACTAGACCCTGTTGAAGTGTTCAGTTAAGAGAAAATGTTAACTCTTCTGTTAAGACATTTAATGCTATAGTGTTAATTTACCTTTCCCACTTTTTTGTGGTCAGCACAACAAATAAAGTTTTACTCACAAAAACCGTGTTCGGGGTGGAGCCATCCGGTATAGTGGACGCATCTGGTCCATCCATATAAAGCTTGTATCATTCATTCCTAGTAGATATGCACTTTAATATAAAAATTGTTTCCACTAAAATCTTAAAGTGGGCTGTGGGTTTGTATGAGAGCTGAGCCTAAAAGTGGGCATGCACACGGACTTGGAGATCATAAACCAATTCCGGCGCCAGAGAGTCTCAATAACAGTTTTTAAAGCAATTCGATAAAAAAAACAAGAATTTTTTTACTTAAAAAAATCAAACTTTAAGTATGCACACAAGCATACTTAACCCGACAGACATGGCTTGATCAATTCGTCTTGTTGATCTGATGAAGAATACATATACATATTTACTTTATAGGGTCTCTGATGCCCCCTTCTGGATTTCACAAACTTCGCGCCAATGTTAACATACCTTTCACACTAAGGTCCATTTATAGGCACCATATAGAATATCAAGTTGAAATTTGTTATTATTGGTAACAAATTGTTTAACTGTAATAAAAAGGATTTCCTTACAAAAACAAAAGTAGGCGATGGGTGCTACTACGTTTGAGGTAATAGAAAAAAATTCGCAATAGAAAGCATTGAGAAATTTCGGATACAAACACAGCGACAACAATATAATTCCGTATATTTTGTGGAAATGAAATTTAACATCACCTATAAGTAAGATTTGTCAGTGCAAATTGGAAAAAAGGTGCGTCTGGGAACCGTCGTTATGCTTAATAATGTAAGAAGTTATCTCAGCACATGTTTGATTATATCCTGCCATGGATGGCTAAGGGTATACTAAGATTTTGCAAATGTATTTAAAGCAAATAGGAGTCGTGATGCCTCATAAAGTATATACTCTTATATTATTGATCAGCATCAATTGTCAAGTCGATATATGTAGCTATGTCCGTCTGTTTAAACGTGGAGATCTTGGAGAATATAAGAAATAGATACTTTAAGTTTTGACATTGAGACTCCCCTTTTTCTCTTCACTATTAAATGAACATGCCAACCCCACTTTAAAGGGGAGTCCCCATTGTTTTTGTATGATATCTTCTTTTGGTTTTGTTGTTAAGAAGCCTAGAAATGCCAAATTTGGCGTATCTCACGTCAATCCTTACAACATAGTTCATTTAGGCCCAGTCGATATAGACATGTCCGTCTGTTTGAACAACGATATCAAGTTTGGATATTGAGCTTCTTTGAAGCTTCATTTAGAGAAATTTATACAATGTATTTTATTCAAAGTATTGATCATCGTTAGCTACGACTTTACCCCATCTTTTAGGGAACATACGGATTCTGCGTTGAAAAAATTGCTAGTCTTTTGAGTCGATTCAATAATCGATCTTATTTTAGGCTTCTTTGTAGTGAAGTGTTGCTCGGCCATGTCATGATTAAATTTTCTTATTTTTGTTGTGCTGTGTCTGAACTATTTATTTTTTTAATGTATTTATTTTAGAAAATACCCAAAACTAAATTATGATATATGTTGAGAGAAAAAATTAATTTTGTACCCCAGGTTGAGTCACTTCCAAAGTCTCAAGTTTAGTATAATTAGAATATTAATTTAAAATATTATTGAGCTAAAGCACCCGCAAAGCTTTATGCAAGGAGTTTGATCCATGCTTCGTAAATTTGCCTATTTATAAAGAATAGTAAATAACTTTTAATGTAGATTTTCAAAGCATGAATTTTTTTCAAATGCTTAGTTCAGATCAAAATAAAACGTAGTGCTTCCGACACAACATAGTACTGTTCTTTTAGAATACGTTTTTGTTTTAGTGATTTTCGTTGTAATATAAACTTTATGAAAGGACCCTGCTTCATTTCACTATTCTATTAACGAAATTTGTTGTATTTCTCTTTTATGATATTGCTTATGTCTGTCAGTCATTCGTGTCTAGTTTTTTATTTTTATCTATTTATTCTTTTGACTTTATGTCTTACAGTATAGCGTCAGCATAAGAAAGGACAAATTCTTGTATACGGGCTTGTCCGGCCACTCAACAATACTCACGGGAAAATGGTTCATAACTTCAGTAAATAAATACTGTATCCCCAGAGAACAAGTCTTTCGATACTCTTTCAGTATATTTCCTGAAAGTTCACAATTTAGTAATCAGGTAGATGGTTTTATTTAATCTGTTCGCTAGGTCACGCAATCATCCTTCGTCGGCACAAATCCTTATTTTTTATATGTTTCCTTTAGGTTTAATGATTTCTTTGACGCCATCATTAGCCATGATCATGGGATGAAGTGTAACAAATGTAGTTTGACAATATGGAGTTTTACCCACAATTAGCTGCTGTTCGCAAGTTTGATTTTGGTTCTACTCACAAATTGTTCAGTCTGGAGTCTGTTACTTCATGTCCGTCAGGTTTGTAGTTTACACTCTTAGTCGGTAGTCAGTCAGAATTGTTATTTCTGGGTCTATTGTCTGCAGTTTGAGAAAATCAAAAGCTGATACGACCTAGAATGGACAAATAAAATTGTTCTTCTTCATTGTGTGTCTACAGCGACGCCAAATCAAAACAACACATTGGTATATGTTTCTTAATCCTATGGCCTTGCCTTTTTTGTAGTAATTTGTTACCAAATTGAGAGAGCTGAGAGAGGGAGAGCGCTCGGGTGTTTGTAATTGGACGATGACGTTACCAGGTTTTACTTACCTTAGACACAATACTTTAGAGAAAAAATTACATTCGTCCCTACTCTTCTTCACAACTTTTCCAACAAGCGAATATGTTGTGTTTAAGGGCTTTAAAAAGGATTTGAATGTTTTGGACATGCCTATTTATATGTAGATCTAAAAGTATAAATATCATAAAAGAAAGTCGCAATATGTGTACATATTTGTTCTCTTAGTTCTTTTAAACTACGCAACAGATTCTGACACGGTTTTTACTCTATTCCGGAAAGTTTATGTGAAGATTAGGCGCGTTCATTGGTCGCAAGAAGTGGTCTTTTTTTACAGGCAGTCAGAAAAAAAAAACAGTTGCGTGCGGACACTTTAAAATAGAAGCGACGAAACATTTCAACTCTGTTTCTTTTTCAAATATTCTTGGTTCAATCAACGAGAGTTTTTTGTAGCTCACATTATGTATTTGTTCATCTAAGGGCCATTTTCACGACTTGCCGATATCTTCAGAGTTAATTTTTTTTCACATTATATCCTAGACTTCGATGTCATATCAGTTATTAAGTCTATAAACGTATTGCCTACTTCGACGAACCATTATATAAATTTCAAAGACTTGACTTCATAATATATATATATATATTTCATCGAAGTATATACCAACCCAAGTAGCTGTATCATGGTAGAGGAGTTCATCTGTTTCTTTGAAAGCTTTTAGAATTTTGAATCATATAAAAGTTTTCAAAATGCCCTAAAAATTTGCATACCTAATTTAAAATTCCATCAACTTCCCGCTGCATTTTTGGTGTGAAATTAATATTTATTCAAGACCAGGACTATTCTTGGTAAAGTTTGAAAATGTGACAAACAAAAAAGAATCAATATTTTTTTTCCATACATCAAGTATATATGTATGTACACGTTGCCAAGTGCATGCAAATAATATACTACTTAATTTTTCGTTTTAGTGTCACGAATTATATTTATTTCTATGTACTTATAAAAAAGTGTACGTAAAGGACGAGGGGTTTGGCCTGAGTCGAAGCCAAGAGGAATGGTAGCACAGGCACGGATTCTCGGGCACAGGCACAAACGAAACTATTTTTCTAACTTTTCTAACATTTTGTAGATGTTAGTCACATACCGAATAATTAATGCCATCTCTTTCTAATGATTTCCTTTTCGGCTTCGTTGCTTGTGTTGTAGAATTTTTGATTTCTTTGTTGGAGTAATGTTGGAAAAATCCACTGGTAAAAAAACTGTTAGTATTTAATATTCGCTCTAAATTTTATCTCTAAACTCACCGTCATTCTCTGTCGCAGACAGTTTTGTATTTTCAAGAGATACAGTGCTCGCTTGTAACTCAGTTTCCAGCTCACCATCCAAAACATCGAGATCGAGTTTTTCAGCTGTCTGTGCAGCAGATAGTTCGACCGCAACCTCTTCCTCCTCTGCAGTCTGCTGGGCGATGTCGTTTGTACCTTCAACAACTAAAACCGCATTAGTTGCTTCATTGGCAGTCTCACCATTGAAAATTGTCACAGATTCTTGCGCCTCCTTGGCTTCTAAAGTTTTTTGGAGCTGGTTGTGTTCTTCGTTTTCTCGCACATATTTCTGTGTCCACTCAACATGCTCCTTGAAATACTGATAGACTGGTATCACAATCACAGAGATATCGTCAACGGTGGCTGCCGCTTTGCTGTCTGCTAAACGCCAGTGACCGGACTCATTTACTTTTCCGCGTGCCCGTGCTACCAACTCCTGTGCGACCATTGTGTATCTATGTTTTTCAAATGGATATTTAGAAAGCGTTTGAAAAACAGTGTGCGCAACAGCCTCGTTCTCAGACACGTCCCAAAGGCCATCGGTTGCCATCACTAAGATGCCGTAGTCACCATCTTGATTGTTTTCATCTAAAGAACAAAATAGCAAACCTACAATATTTAAAAAAATACCATTTCTATAAATATTCCTTACCTGGAATGCTGACGACTTGTGTGAGATCTCGTTGCTTCACATCGGGATGGGGTGTCAGAAATGGTTTGATCTGTATACCTGTGTTGATTGCGAGCAAATCATGATCGCCGAATCCACGAGTTACGCCCAGTGTACCCAACAACCGGCTGCGTTTACCTTCGCCAGTTACAACAGGCATACGTAAGTCATCACGCGTTAGCGTTTTGTAGGTCCAGCCCTTCATTGTTCCCTGACGGCATAGAATACGCTGGCCCATATCTTTAATATGTGGCCGCTTTGCATATTCCATCGCAACATACTGTTTGCCCATTAAATTTGGTTTCAGTCGCGCCACATTCAGCAATCGTTCACGCTCAGTCTCGGGAGTGTGATCAGCTGAAAAAGGTACAGGATATGTCAGCTCCGTCAGCGCTCTGTTTACTTTATTGACTCCGTCACTGCTATCCGCATGGTGTTCAGTTTTGTTTGACTTTCGTTGACAAAGTACCGCGCGGCTATCACCCGCGTTCGCCACGTAAATTTTGCCATCAATAAAGAGCGATACACACGCAGTGCATCCGCCAGCATCACGATAACGGTCCCGATCTTGCGCTATTAGTGAATCCATGTGAAAAAATGCACCCTCTAGGGCACCAATAATCAGTTCGTCCTTGGTGACGTGCCGCTGAAAATGTATTGGATGGGGAAAACTATGATTGACCTTTAAATTCACACTCTCAGTATCGCGTGGCAGAAGCAGCTCAATGCAGTCAACCAGCTTCTCATGCAGTATGTGGTGAAACTGGTGTGAGGCGGCGAGAGCGGCACCATAACCAGCATGGCCATCGAAAACGCCAAAATATGTGTACGGCAGATCAGGATGCATATGTTCCGGGTCGGACAGCACTTGCCTAAATAATAATCAATTTTAATTTTTTTGTAGTTCCACACAAAGAATAAAGGACACTTTTTTGTTGCTCTCTTATCGCACACAACTACAAATCGTTTAATAACATAATTGCTGCTGAATCACTTATTTTTATTTAATATAAACTTTCAAATGTATTATTACTCACCTACAAAATGCACCTTGATCTTCGTTCCACTCCGATTTACCGGAATTAACGCATTCAGCATAGCCCGTACCCCAGGGTAGCAGATTTATATCGCGTGGAACAATGATCGGGCGCACATTATGGTCCGCCGATGCTCGCAGTTCATCTTGGGTGAGCAGTTGCAGAAATGGCGGTCGCGCATAAGCAAACTTGTCCTGCATTTGGAACTGTACAACTGACAGTCGCAAGCCACTACGCTGATGTTCCCGCTCAGTTGATGGCAGCGGTGGCAAATCTGGAGCAATTGCCGATATGAAGCGGTTTTTTATATTGTTAAACATAGTTGCAGTGAGTGATGATTACAATAAGTTTCCGACCCTTGGAGTGTCTTGAAGAAGTTGGCGTTGGAGCGGCCGGAAAGATACAGGCAGACGACGTTTCCTTAAAAACGAACTGCCACGTAAGCACACAATGTTTATTCTGTTTTCACAAATGTTAACACGCTGTCCTCCGTTACAAGTGATACGTTCTACTTTGTTTTGCAGCGCAACTTTAATTTTATCGAAATGATTCCCCCAACTTCTTCACTGCTTATACGTTTCAGTCGCTACCACTATGTATATTGTTCTCCGATTTTTGTACAGTGCCACATAATTCCAATTCGAAATTTTTTCAATACCTGATTTAGATCACGAAAACCTTATAAGTATTTTAATAAATCTAATAGATCTGTTTTCCTCTTAAGATACCAGTATCAATTTATTCACGATTTTTCATTGATGTTTATTGGTGACGGAGAGTTAGTGATGGTCAGATATGTTTAATTTTATGACGGAGTACTTTGAACAGAGCTGCAAAACTAACGATAGTGACACTATTCGATAGTTTTGAACGATTTCATTAAAACTATCGATAGTGCTTTCGAACTTGTGACCAAAAAGTAAGGAGGCTTAGCGTGCAATTAATCGAATAGAAATGACGAAATATATTTAAAAGAATTAAAAACGGTTTTTAATTTTATTAATTTATTCACGTTTCTTTTTGGATACAAGAAAACTAAAAACTGAGGTAAACCATTTGGTTGTTTTAAATATTTTGTTTATTCATAAATATACATTTACTTAACGTACGACTTAAGTAATAAAAATTAGTACACAAATTCACAGAACACAATTCTAAGTAGTGATGCAATTTAAATAGATAAAAAAACTAAATGCCTCAAAAATTTGTGTTTAAAATAAAGGTACTGTATAAGTATTAATAGGGTTGTACCACATTATTCCTAAGAATACTGTCTTATCGTACGTTTATCTCTACAATACCAGTGGTGGCACCAGTGGCTGACATCCTGAAACAATAAATGCATATTCTCAAAAGATGTGGTATTTGAATGCGTGACTTGCAGCAATGATAATTTATTTTAAAAAAAAAAACGTAATATATTCTTTTTGTACGTTGCATAAACTTGTATATTATGCAGGCTTGTCCGTCAACACCACCTCGCTAAATAGACTCCAGATTAATATAATTATTATTTATTTTCTGTATGTATGCAAAAATTATACAGTTGTCTACTTTAGTATTTCATCGAATTGTCATTAAAAAGAGAGCAAACTAAAAATAGCGTTGTGGAACCGATCCAGAAAATTACCGATAGTCGCTAAAACTATCGATACTGCCATCGATTGTTTGGCAGCTCTGGTTTTGAATAAATTTGCAAGTTGTGAGCCAACTTCGTGGATTTATAAAAAAAAATTGTATAAACAAATTATTTAGTTGCATCTCGCACAATCAGATCGAAATTATGTCATATATTTATGTAAAGTAACCAAATATAGCGCACAATTGTAATTATAAATTAGAAAAAAAAATTGGATGAGAGTGAGCGCCACCGCTGTAGAAAAATACGAGCTAATCCATGAATATAATATGCACGTTTGCATTTAAAATTTTAATACAAAATTTCAATTTTTTTTTTGTGTTCATTTTGCTTTGGCTTTGGTTTTTGATCGATCGAGTTTTGACAGGTATATTTGCAACAAATTTTTGATAAATTTATTGGCTGGCCGAACTCGGCTTAATAACAGTCATGACATTGAAAACTAGGATAGCGCCTGAAAAATATGAGCTATTAAGATATATTCAAGTCATGCAAACGGCCCTAAATATTTTAAAGTGAAGTCATGAACTATATGAAGTCATGAACTATATATACTATATATATAATGATAACAAGTAAGATAACTGCAGTCGTGAGTTCACGATATATAGCCGTATTGTGGACGTGACATCCAAAAATTGTTTATACACTTTATAGGTTTCGAGATCTTGTTGTTTAAACATACAGACGGACATGGTTAGGACGACTCAGATTTGGATGCTGTTCAAGAATATTTATACTTTATGAGGTCTGTCACGCATCCTTTTCCCTGTCACATATAAACTTAGTGTACCTTTGGGCTCTAGAATGGGGTATAAAAACGTATATGTTCTACCCATACTCTCGTAGTATAAGCGGACGTCGAGTGTACGACGTCTTCGAATGTGTGAAATGTGTACAAAAACGCTCACTAGTAGGTTACTCAGAAGTTAATAGGTTTAATTAAAAGTCCTGGCACAGGCAACATATTTAAAGAATTTGATTTAAGAATTTAAGATTATATTGTCTACGTTGATGTACACATATTCATGTTTAACTAAATGTTAATTTTTAATATTCTAGATCGCAAAAAAGCAAGCTTAATGATGTCGTCATCAATCCGAACCAGACCTCGGGTGTTACTTTGGACCAGCAAAAAGTGAAGCAGTATATCAAGACGATGTCATTGAATGGAAGCGAAAATGTAATAAATATAAGTACTTAGACATTTTAATGCACATTTCACAAAAATTTTTATTGGAATTTTCGCATTAAATAGGACGCTGAAAAGCTGGCAGCCATGCGGATGTACACAACTCAAATGAGATGCCTACCGCGGCCGCCATTAATTCGCAAGTGGACATCACCCTCGCCGCGTACCATCATGCTCATACCAGCCTCCGCAGCCGGAAACAGCGTAAGTCACATACATTTCTATTGGATTTATCCTTTATGTTGACTACTAATTTCGATTAATTTTCTATTAGCTGGTACCACCGCTACCCACACGTCTGCCACCTAAAACGCCTTGTGGCATGATTATTCCAGGGTCTGCACCGTCTACCGGAAATATACCAAATCAACTCCGCGGCATGACACTTCCCTACATACGGTCCAGTTCCATGATCTACGCCCATCCGACCAATACTACAGGCACAAATCGAACGTACAACATCAATAATTCCGCGGAATTCATTAACCAACGCCGCCATAGACGTGGGAGCCAGTTGCCGCGCACTGGTAAACTTATCGCGGACTATCAACAGCGCCCCAGGTCTGAAGCCGATGTACTTCATTGCAGTGGGCATTCACAGAATTTTCAGTACACTGGACTCGATCGCGCAATAGCGGACAGTTTTCTCGCACGCCAGGAACAGTCACAAAATGGCAGTAACATTGACTGTTCTTCTTCGACATCTTCTGAAAATAGCGTGGCCAATGGCCATCAACCGCTGGCACCAGTTTTACGTAGCTCATCTAATACAAAAATCATGTGCCGGGATGTCGTTATGTGACACAGCTAAATGTGGCAGGACTTCTGTATATATATATTTATCTATGTATATATATATATATATATATATATATATATATAAAAATATATATATATATATATATATATATATATATATATATATATATATATATATATATATATATATATATATATATATATATATATATATATATATATATATATATATATATATATAATATATATATATATATATATATATATATATATATATATATATATATATGCCTATATATTTTCGTATACCTCAACGATATGTTTCTCGAAACATATCTTTAATTTTCGTTTTCATTTGTATATAGATATACTCGTATATTTATACATGTATGGCTTTTTTGTTGTTTGTTTTTGTATTCATATATATGCAAATACATATATAAACGTTACATATTAATTTTGAATTCTGCGACGCAGCGTAAATTGTTGCGACGCAGCACAACAAAATAATTATATATATATATATATATATATATATATATATATATATATATATATATATATATATATATATATATATATATATATATATATATATATATATATATAAAAAAATCATCTAAAGCAATACAAGTAAATACTTTATGTGTGTAAAAACATTATAAATGTTCAAAATAGTAGAAACCCTTTGGGTTAGCCCAAGTCCAACTAATTTGATCGTGAGATGGATGCGCTTAGAAATCCTCGTCGCTGTGATGTTCTGGCTTGCTGGCAGTCTTGGGTCGCATCGGCAATTCACCGGATAGCTTTGAAATGCTGATATCTTCCATTGAATTGAAGTCAACTGAAAACATACATGCATCATATGAATATAAATGTTTATACGTACTTTCTTTGCTACTTACAATCGTCGTCGCCACCCACCGTATTGAGCATGTGGTTAGATATTGCCACGCCTAGGCCACCCATGATATCACCCGCATTTAATTCGCTATCCGAGCTGCCAAAAGTGCTGTCGTCATCGCCGTTAGTTCCAATCGATGTTCGCGTTCCCAGCACACTGTTGCGAGGTCCGTCGCGTCCGTTACCAACGGATGTTCCGCCTTCACCGTAGTCCACACCAACTGCACCATATGCCGTTGTCTTACGACTGCGTCCGGTAGTTGGGCGCATACGAAACGTAGCTGTATCCGGTCGTTTGTTCCTATTGGCCGTTGAACTGCGCTCGTTGCGCATCAGAAGATCTTCGTCACGTATATCTGGTATCTCCGAGTCTAGGCTGTAGGTGGCTCTTTTTGCTGTACTTTCGGCATCGCCAAGGCCGTCTAATTCGCCGCCATCGTCCTCGTCCCCGTCATCATCATCGTCCTTTATAAGTCCTTCCGGTATAAACGGCATCGAATTTTCCGCAGGTTTCTGCAGCAGTGGAGAGGACACCGGGGTCGTGCGTTTGGTGCGCGCCTCAAGCTGCATGCGGAGGGCATCGCGCACGTGCATGTATAGAAAATATTTTTCAAAAAGATGCTCTAATTCCTTCTCGTATTCCTCGAACTCCTCCATATGCGCCGGTCGTATCTTCTGCAAAGCCTCCAATCGCTGTTTTGTGCGTTCCAGCTCGGCGCATTTGCGCTGTATCTTTGAGTTGAGCGCATTCAGTTCAACACGAGAGCTGTCCAGTTGTGCTCGAGTCGATTGCAGTTTAAGCTGTGTTGCCGCAATTGTATTCTTTAACGTGCGCTCTACTGATACCAGCTCCATGGGGCGGTTGGCTTGCGCTAGTCGCGCATCTTTGTTAACCATCTCCTTGATGAGCAGATCATGTAACGCCGCGCCACGCTGCGTAAGATCTGAAGAGAGTTCTCGAGCGTGACGCAGCTTCTCCATTTTGTCGCCAATGTCGACATGATTAAGACTGCGATAGTTCTGTTCTTCCTCATCCTTCTCTTTCTCAACATTACTCTCTGTCTGCGGCACTATTAACAGGCATGTGATTTTCTGCAACTCATAGGCAGTAACCGCAGCTGCAGCATACAGTTTACGGGGATTGAGGCGTATAGCTGATTTAGTGACGAAGAACTCGGTGGCATTGCGTATTAGAAGCACACGCTCCTCTTCACTAGTAACGCCGCCCGGTAGCCCTACGCCTGGCTCAAGTAATCCGGCCAACCACTGAAGAATCTCGGTGACGACAAGGAACGCAGCCAGGCTGCCGTGCTGGGTAGCAAGCGCCTGCAATGGTAATACGTGTGGAAATCCCAAAAGCTTAAGGTGTTCTGCAAGGTCTATACCGACCGGTAAAGAAATGACAATACACAATTAAATGCCATTTGAAAAGGAATTTAAATTTAAAAGCATACTGACTTACCGCGTACATCTTTAAAAGACATTTTAACAAAATGATGATGAATAGCACAAACTTATATCCATTACAAATCGAATATCAAACGATTTGTTGTGGTCGGTCCGCGTTGTTGACGTGGAATTTTTTATGTTTGATTCGCAGTCATGGACGTCAGTTGCTAAGCAACGACAGCTATCAACACCTCTATCATCCCCAAAATTTGTAAGTTGTAGGGTTACCATATTTTGCCTGCACAATTAGGGACAATTAATTTGTTTATACTACGCAAAATAAGACTACAGTTTCGGGAACAAAAGCTTTAATACTATTTCCATATGCTTCGGGAGAATCCGTACATTTCTTGTCATATTGAAATTTCCCCTCTCTAACCGAAATAAATTCTAATATTTTCGGATAATTAGTAACAGCAACAATGGAATAACACACGCCAAGTTAAATTAATATGTGCATCTATGTGCTTTATGGACTAGAGAGACTATTATTTTATTTTACAATCTCATAAAACACAAGTCGTGAAGTGCATATGCTTGTGCTACGCACTTGTAGCATACAACCCATACAAAACCTGTAAGAAGCCAAAAAATATGTTATAGTATGACCAGTATTTTATACCAAATTTGCGTAATAATAGATATACAATAGATATGAGTCTTTCTAGCCATGTCCGTCTGTCTGTCCATTTGATAGTTTTTGCGCAATTTTTGGGATCCGCTTTTAAGATATCCAGCTGTAACCCGGCAAAATACTCATTTTTATTACAGTCAAATAGAGTATCTATTTTGACAGGCCACATCCACATATAAAACATGAGCCCGCTTTTGACTTTTTATGTTAAAAACTTTTTATTGCAGTCCATATCAAATTAAAAATTGACGTGGTGGCTTCTTATGGACGGGGGGCTCTACACATTGGGTGAAATCTCCGCTTTTTAGGGCAGCCTGCCTACAAACTTTTTGTATGAAAAACTTCTTTAGTTAAGTCAATATCTGCTTGAAATACATTGCACACATATACTAATGGGCGTGTCCCGCTGTTTGGGGTTGCCTCTAATCAAACGCACCACTCACGTTATTATTTCACAATACGATTTGAAATTTCGTATGAATAGTATTAGAGCTTCTGTTCAACCGTTAACGTTTATTCTTGTTTTTATTGTTAATTAAGCTACTACTAGAAACGCCAAATTTGATGAATCTTACAAAAATCCTAATAAAACATCCTCATATGTTCAGATTGGACCACTAAAATATTCTTAAATAGAATAGTCTTAGACAAGGTAGAGGGTATCTTGAAGTAGAGTATACTTGACGGCAGCGTTCTTTCTTGTTTCTTATAGATTTTGATCTGCTGATCTCCAAAAAAATTTGGATACGTTTTCGTTCTCCAGATTTTTTTTTTTAGAAGGTATTTTAACTATATTTGGAAGCTATCTAACTAACAGTGACATACTATGTCAAGATATAAATAATGAAATTAAAAAACAAATTTTCTGTAATTCGTTGAATTGTGAAATATTTTAAAAATGTCAGATTTTTATGCCATTCACGCATAGTGCAAAACGGTATTATCAGTTTCTCTGCAAATTTGTAAAGCATTAACAAAGCATTAGGAAGCAGCGTAAACCGCACAAAGTACAATATATATATTCTTGATAAGCTCGACGATGTGAGTCAATGTAGCCATGTCCGTCTGTCTGATAGTTTCTGCGCATTTTTTTTGAATTACTATTTTTCTTTATTTAAGCTCATTTTGGTCCCAAATGTATAGAGAGCATGTAAGTGTAAAAAGAACAAAAAAGAACGCTGTAGTCGAATGTGATTGACTTCGAGTAACAAATTTCATACAAAAACGCAAAAATGTGGTCAGATTTGTATGGGCGCTATATTTTAGGATGCGACATTTTATTCGGATTGACATAGTTTCAGATCGGACCTGCATAGAGGGCCCCATGCAAATTAAGGGCCGTAGACAATGTACAGGTTATCTTGAAGTCGAGCACACACGACACCAGTGTTCTTTCATGTTTTTTTTTTCACATCGAAAATACGCTGCTGCATTTCATACACTAATGAAAGTAATTAATTTTTACTTTTTTAAATTTTTATTTAAGAAGAAAAAAAAAACGAAAACTTCTGTTGAACCGAAACTCTAATACCATTCACGCGAAATTTTAAATAAAACAGGGGTTTAAATATGGGCTACCCCAAAGAGTGGGCGGTGCACGCTCATTTGTAGATGTGTATGAAGCGACCATCTATAAGATGGCTCCACATCGAATTTCAAGTTGATATTGACATTTTTCATACAAATGCATAAAATGTGCTGTGGGTTTGTATGGGACTACTTCAAAAAGTGGGCAGGACTCGCATGTATGTATGTATGTATGTATGTATGTATGTATGTATGTATATGAATCGGCTGTCTACTAAATTGCATTTCAACCTAATATTGACTTTAATGAAGAAGTTTTTCATACAAAAACACAAAAGTGGCCCGTAGGTTTGTATGGGAGCTACCCCAAAAAGTGGGCTGGACACGCCCATTAGTCTATGTATGTTAGGCGGCTGTCCATAAAAAGGCACCACACCGCATTTCAACCTAATATTGACTTTAATAAAGAAGTTTTTCATACTAAAAGTCAAGAAGTGTGCGGTGGGTTTTTTTAGAGGCTGCCCCAAAAAGTGGGCGAGGCGCGTTAATCTTGATACTCATTAAACTTCAATAAAAATAAGTATGTGAAAATTTTCAACTGGATAGCATACAAATTTATCCCCAAAGAAATGTGCAACAACATACAGTTGGGCACACAGACGGATATAGATAGGTCGACTTTATGGGGTCTACGATGCCTCCTTTAATGCGTTACAAGCTTTCAGACAAACTGATAATACCATTTCGCACTGTGTGTGAATGGTATACAAATATTTTTTGTGTTTAAACAACATTTTTTTCTTTGAGTGTATAAAATTTTTTGGTATTTATAAATAAAAAAACTAAGGTCTATGTGTGACCCCTTTCAAAAGGTGAGCCGGTGTAACCTATAAATAAAGAACATGAAAAAATAAAAATAAATAAAAAAATATCTTAGAAACGAATTTTTTTTTTCGATTGTGTCACCTTGAAAAATCGTGTTTTTAAAAGTATATAGTTGTATTGTGGGTGTGGCATCCAAAAAAAAACTTGATGTGATGTTTTTTTCATTTATAGTTTGCAGTGATAAAACAGAATGTTGAGCCAAACTCATATGCACAGTTTTCGTGACTGTGCTCCGCTGCGCTTGATTAATTGCTTACTTGTACAGTAAATATGTTTAACACTGAATGGGAAGATAAGCATTGCTTTGTAGAAAATTATTCTTGTAAGTCGCAATGCGTACTGTGTTCGCGAACAGTGTCGAAGGCTCAAAAATTTTAAATTGTGCGTCATTGTCGCACTTGCCATGCCATAGCCAATACTCAATTCTTTTATGCACCAAAAATGCATTTTTTCGTACATGGATTCTACGTATAATTTTTTTATATCGACTCTGCTTTACACATATCCTACTGGGGCGCAATCCAACAAATACAATGACACATTTACTCAACATTTGTTTGTAGTAGTTGTACCAATGATTTAAAACTTAAATGCGCTTATAATTCACAATTGGTTTTAAATTAATTCATGGGTAGATAAGTAGAACAGCATTCAATTCAAATTGAATTACAGTTTATTAATTTTCTTCCTTTTTGTATTTTTTATTTTGTTGTTGCAAATGCATATTTTTTATTATTTTAAATATTTCATCAGTTTATACATCACACGTAAATTGCTTTTCGACAATATGTATGATATTGTGTATTTAACAAGCGTTTAGAGTATCAAATGTGTTGCCATAGTGCTCATAAGTGTATAATTATTCAAAACTAAGTTCAGGCAGGCAAAATATATGCGTATAAACTCCAGTATAATTATTTGTTTTCGTAGAATATGGAAATCGAGTTTGAAATTAATCGGATGAAAATAATTGCTCCATATAATATTTCACCGCCGTTTGTATACATACATATACATCGAGTTTGCAAACAATCAACACTCCTAGTTTTTCCTCCGAGAGTAAATTTCCCAAAATCGGCGAAATACATGGTTAAATATTTCTTATGTAGTCTATACAAACCAAGCTTGAGGGCGATCGGATGAAAAAAAAAAAATGCACATTAAACATTTACCTTCGTTGGGTGAAGTATTCTGAAATCGGCGAAACGTGTGACTAATTATTTCCTGTGTTGAGCAGACTAAATGTGTTTGACAACACTCACAATATAATATAATACTAAAATCAGCTCTAATACTATTCACACGAAATTTTAAATAGTGTGAATAGTATTAGCTGGTACGCGACGCGTTAATACTCTTCCCTTGCCCCATTATGTATTATATACATAAATATATCGCTATATATTACAGCCTATGTTCTATTCTGATATATAAGGTAAAACATTGTAAATTTTCATCATAATTCACCTAGTAGTTTTGAGTGAAAAAGTAACAAACATCCATCCTCACAAACATTTGCGTTTATAATATTAGTTAGATATATAAAATGAAAAAAAAAACCTCTTGATGAGGTAAAAATCAAGTACCGAAAGCATACCTGCAACTCACCAAACTTCTGATGGTATGTCTCGACTCACGGAATTTTCACATAAAAGCCTAATATATCAAAATTTGTCCAATCTCGTAATGTATTAACTCTCCAAATAGGAGCACGAAAATCTGGTCTCAATTGTCGGCAAAATCGCAAAATGTACTTATCAAAATTTACTTCGACCTGTATTTTTTTAAATAGGGATTGTTTAGCGTCAGCTTACAGTAGCCAATTTAAATTTGAGCTTTTTTTTGTGTACTTAAATTCTGTATCAACAAAATTTAGATTTTCTAAAAGATTCAAACAAACATCGTAAGTCAATGTCAATCAGTTTACTTAAAAACTATAATACATTTGTATGTTAAAAAAAGTGACATTAAGGCATTTACCTTAGAGTATGTGCATTAACATAACTAACAAAAAATAAGGCTTAATGCCTATTTTGAATATCATTTGGATGAAATCTTTGGAGTCGTCTACGACATGTATTAACGACCAGAGCAGCTGCTAAATGATTAACATGAGAAACCAGTCGATCATTATATCTGCTGTTGTGGAAGTTCAACTGTTCCATGACTTTTGGTATTTTCAAATCCCGATGTAAAACTTTATTGCGCATATACCAAGGAGCATCTGTTATTTTACGCAAGACCTTGTATTGAAGTACTTGTATACGGTTTATATTTGTGGCAGCAGCAGTGCCCCACAACTGTATTCCATACATCCAGGTAGGCATAATGATTGATTTGTAAACAAGCAGTTTATTTTCGAGGCTGAGTTTACTACTTGGGCGAAGTAACCAGTTTAACTTTTTAAGTGTAGCGCAGCAAACTGCTGCGGTTTTTTGAATATGCTTACGCCAGGTGCCACGTCTTTCAAAGTTAAAACCTAAGTAGCATACATGATCAACATGAGGTATTACCAAATTGTTGAGCAAAACGGGCGGGCAGTTCCCTTGCCTCAATGAAAAAGTACAGTGACTAGACTTTTCGCTATTGACTTTTATATTCCAGCGATTTGCCCAACGTTGAAAATCTTCAAGATAGTTTTGAATGTTAGATGAAGCTTCGTGTGGACAGTTTGAGTTTGCAAGTATGGCCGCATCGTCAGCATATGTAGCCAGCAGATGTTGTCACTTAATGCAACTGGCATATCAGCAGTATACAAAGTATAAAGGACAGGACCAAGCACACTGCCTTGTGGTACACCAGGAGCAATGCGACGGATCCCCGAGCGCTCAACTTTCACCTCGACTGTGAAGGCACGGTTAAGCAAATACGACTTCAAAAGAAGGAATTGCGATGTAGGCAAAATTGATTTAATTTTGAAGAGAAGTCCTTCAATCCAGACTCTATCAAAAGCTTGCTGTACATCAAGAAAAGCAGCATAGCTATATTGCTTATTCACATAGGCCTTAAGAATATGTTGGAAAACTCTGTGCACTTGTTCAGGGGTTCCATGGTGATGCCTAAAGCCAAACTGATGATCAGGAATGGCACTCTGGACGTCTAAAGCAGGTAACATTCTACCAAGAAAAATTCTTTCAAATATTTTTGAGAAGGTCGGTAGTAAACTAATTGGTCTATAAGACGCAACAAGGCTTTCTGGTTTGCCAGGTTTCGGTATCATTATAATTACAGCGCAGTACCAAAAACATTATTGCTTTATCAGGAAGATAGAGCGGAGAGGTAGGCTTGATAGACTGCATATTTGCGCAGCTCTCTTCCAGAAAATTAGCGGTGTCTCACACATCATCTAATTCAGCTAGATCGAAAGGTGTAAAGCGTCCTTCGAGTTCAGCGGTAAATGCCTCAGCTTTCTCTTTATCCGTGCGGCACCAGGAGTTGTTGAAGTATATATATATATATATATATATATATATATATATATATATATATATATATATATATATATATATATATATATATATATATATATATATATATATATATATATATATATATCAGAGTTGAGATCCCTAGTGTCAAAGATGCGCAGTTAGCTTGATGGTATGCCGGTATATACTGCAAAATCCAGAGCATCAGGATGACGAGTGCTATCATAAGGGTAGTAAGTCGGCCCTCCAGTTGCAAGCACTTCGAAATTTGAGTTGACAATACAGTCAAACAGCGCGCGACCTTTCGGCGTTGAAAGTCTGGATCCCCAGAGGCGATGTTTAGCGTTCCAGTCACCAGCGGCCAGGAATTTGGGACCAAGCATATAAAAAAAGTCCTTAAACTGCATCTCAGATAAAATATACCGAGGAGGGCAGTAAACGGCAGCAAAGATAAACTCTCCATGATCACTATACACTTTAACAATAGCGGCTTGCATAGCATCAGTGCGCACAGAGCCCAAAGGATGATGATTAAGCGACGAACGAATGAGTACAGCAGCTCCACCACTCCACCGGTGGTTATCTAAGTGTAGATCATATCCCAACAGCTTATAATAGGATCTACTGCAGAGATGGGACTCACTCAGCAGCATATCAATATGATGTTGGCGTATGAATACTTCAAGTTCGTTGGCTTGATTTCTCAATCCATTGGCATTCCAGATGCCATTGCGTAGTCCTATTTCTGGGAATTTGACACCAGAATTGTCAGAAGATGCATTATTTGACCCTGCATTTTTAACATTTCAGTTTGAGCTTGCACCATATCCTCAAACTTGGCCATGAGTGCACCAAATTTATGATCCATGGAAGATGATGAGCTCTGTTGTGATTCTTGTTGACTTTCTTGCTCAAAATATTGTTGTTGTGTCTGTGTACCTCTAACAGCGTCAGCATAAGAAAGACGCCGATTTGTACTATTTCCAATTGGAAACGATGGTTTAGGACCAAATTTTGTATGATCGGAAGACACGAAAGTGGGAACCGGTCTTGATTTAGATTTAGAGGGAGCACGCTTGGAGACCATTTCCTGATATACAACGCACCCTCTATAATTAGCAGTATGCGCCTCTTGAAAAAGAGCACACTTAGCTGGTTGAGTGATAGATTTGAGACAATCTGTAGTAGCGTGCTTATCACCGCATTTGACACATCTAAACTGTTTTCTGCAGTAACGTTTTGTGTGACCATATTCCTGACATCTGTGGCACTGAACCAGATCATCAAATCGGCGTGGGGGCTCAATTTTTACCTTCTGACGGCAAAGAGTGGTAATACCACAGACCTCCTTATTATTGAGTTTTTGCTCTAGATCCACGAAGAACATGTCAAGCGGCGACCCATTAGCACGACTTTTTGGATTGTGTGCATTTCTAACTTCGTGACCCTGGCGCAAGAGGTGTTGCTTTAAGTCATCAATAGTGGTGAAGTGATGTAACCCTTTAATAACCACCTTATAAGATCGCTCTCCTTTCAGTTGGTAAGTGTGAAACTTGAATTTTTTGCTTTCAAGCCGTTTAACTATTGCTCTGAAAGTATCAGAGTTCTTAGCCATAACTCTGACAGAGCCGTTGGTACCTGTTTTAGTAGTGTAAGTATCCGCGCTGATAACCTTATCGACAGTTTGCCATAGCCCATTGATGTTTTCTACGCCTGAAACAAGTATTGGTGGAGGCATGTGAGCCTTGCTTACCGAAACTTGCACTTCTTTGGGAACAGATGTGCCTACCGGCTCCTCTATTTCAGAAAGGATATCTTTCTCATTATCATCAAGTGTACTAAATTTATTGGTTGAAAGTAAGCTCTCAGATGAACCAAATGATTGGCGACTTCTACTGACTCTCTGCGACCCAGTCAAAGTTCGTTTGACCTTGTGTGCGGGAACAGTGACCTTCTGCCAGGAAATTTCATCAGAATCAGAATCACTAGTTTCTAGTTCGCCAACAGCGGTTCTTTTTTGATTATTAATCGGCATTTTTTTTTTTTTTTTTAAATATGCGCACGTTGAAAGACAGGATCAGCAGTAACTGCTGCTGCAAGTGGTAATGCGGCTACTGCCGCTGATACTTTTACCGTATCTGTCTTCGGCGTAGCTGTCTTGTTGTTCATCGCTGCGACGCCTAAAATTTTTGTTTTTGTATTTGTATTTGTATTTGTATTTGTGTTTGTTTTTTTTCTTTTTTATTTATTTATTTTATTTACGATATAAAACACGTCCGAATTTGAATATTAATTCAATGACTATGAAATCTATTTTTATAATTTTCACATATACAAGATAACTTCTAAAAATAACGGAACTCTTAATTGACAGTGTTAGAAAGATACAATTTTATATCATTCACACATAGTGTGAAATGGTATTATCAGTTTGTCTGAAATTTTCTTACGCATTAAAGGAGGCATAAAATAAATATATATTCTTGATCAGCTCGACGAGACGAGTCGATATAGCCATGTCCGTCTGTCTGTATGTTGTTGCGCATTTCTTGGGGACCAATTTTTATACTGTCCAGTTGAAATTTTGCACATACACTTCTTTTTATTGCAGCTAATACAGTATCAAGATTGCCACGCCCACTTTTGGTGGTAGCCTCCATACAAACATACTGACCAGTTTTGTGTTTTTGTAAGAAAACTTCTTTATTAAAGTCAATATTAGGTTGAAATGCTATATGGTGTTTTTTTATAGACAGCCGCTTAACATACATAGACTAAAGGGCGTGGCCCGCGCACTTTTTGGGGTAGACCCCATACAAACCCACCGTGCAATTTTGTGTTTTTTGTGAAAATATTCTTCACTTTTGTATGAAAACTGTCAATATCAACTTGAAGTTCGATATGGTGGCATCTTATAAATGGTCGCTCCATTTCATACGCTTCGTGTACCGCACACTTTTCGGGGTAGCCCCTATTTAAACACCCACTTTTATTTAAAATTTCGTGTGAATGGTATTAGAGCTTCGGTTCAACCGAAATTAACATTTTTTTTTGTTACATTTTATCATAGTGATGTGATTGCTAAAATTACTTAACTTAACACAAGTCAGTTTTTAGTGAAAGCGTCGCATATAAGATGCATACAATTGTCGAAATATGATAGAAAAACTAAAACATAGTTTGATTTCTATTGCCCGAAATTATGTAGATAAACCGTTCGGCAAAAGGCGTCTTGTTTTTTGAAAAAAATCTTGCTATTTTATACCTTTTGCCCAAAGAGCGAGAACATAATAAGTTTTTGAGAATGTATACCCTTTTATACGATTGAAACTTATTGTGAAATGGTACTATCAGTTTGTCAAAGGTAAAGAAGAGATCGCAGAAATAATAAAGTATATATTCTTGATCTCGTCGAAACGAGGCGATTTAGACAGGTCTGTCTAGTAACTGTTGGGCATTTTTTGGTGATATCCAGCTGTAACCTGACACCTAGGCTATTTATTGCAGACAAATACAGTATCCATATTGGCATGATGCTCTCAGTTTTCAATGTAGCCCTATACAAACCACCAGTCTACTTTTGTGCTTTTGTACGAAAACTTTCTTAGTTAAGTCAATATCAGCTTGACATTCAATATAGTGGTTTTAATGGACGGTCGCTTCACATAATATAATATACTAATATTCGTTACACGCCCACTTTTTAAGGCAGCTGCTTTAGGGCCGAAGTTAAAATTTTTTCTATTTTTGATTTATGGTTTTACTTAAACCGGTGTTCAGCCTGAATGACCAACCTCATTAAGATACATATATCATTGGAGAGGTGATTAAATTGCGCGTCTGACGGTATCCAACTCGCTTCGATTGAATGGCTGAGGTACAGTAGGGGAAACTTCAAATTCCAAACAATAGATAGAAGAACAAAACTAGTTTTTT
Source organism: Leucophenga montana (assembly GCA_035044765.1). Classification (NCBI taxonomy): domain Eukaryota; kingdom Metazoa; phylum Arthropoda; class Insecta; order Diptera; family Drosophilidae; genus Leucophenga; species Leucophenga montana. Next base: position 70,011 of record JAWNNQ010001173.1, read on the forward strand.
AATTTACTGAAAAACTTTTACGTTTTTTGTTCAATCTCTAGAATTAATTTTTCAGATAGTCCAGCAATTCAAATTATCAACAAATATTTTATATGTTCATACTATTGAAATCACATTGAACTTCAATAAACCATTTTCATCCAATCAAGACCTAAAAGTTTTGGTCAAGGCTCACATCCTTCACAAAGTTCAATTTTTTCAGCAGTTAATTAAAATAATAGTTATACCCTGCCCGGGTGACCAAGAGCATACTACGTTTGTGTAAGTATATGTAACAGGCAGAAAGAGGCTTGCCAGACCCCATAAAGTACATACATACTAGGTGTGTTCCAAAATAAAGGTGACATTTTATTTTTCTCGGAAAATATTTATTCATCAATATCTATTTTGTCTGCTTCAAAGTAGTCCCCACAGATCCATTACGCGATGCAAAAACCTTGCATTCTTTTGCCAGAAATGCGGCCGTTTCCTTCGTATTGCCTCACATAAATATCGCATAACTTCAAGGTAATATTCCTTATTAAACATACGACATTCTGGCAAGAACTCACGATGCACCACGCCATTGTAATCGAAGAAAATAGTGAACAAATCCTTCACATTTGACCCATCTTACCTAGCTTTTTTCGGTCTTGGCTCTTCTAGCCGCATTCATTGGGATGATTGGGCTTTGGTTTTCGTCACCAGTTAGAACCCTTTTGAAAAAATCTGGAACGCCGTTGACGTCAATCACCAGCTTCAGAGCGATGCTCATGCGACGGGTATTTTGGTCAAAATTTAGCAATTTCGGAACAAACTTCGCTGCCACAAGTTTCATGCCCATAACATCCGACAAAAAATGCATGGCATGAGCGAATCGATATGCCGCAACTTCTCTAATTGTGATTCGACGACTCTCCATAACATTTTTCTTCATTGCTTCAACGTTTTCATGGATTGTTGATGTGCTGGGGCGTCCAGGCCTCATCTTGTAGATTTCTTTTGTTGTATCTTTTTGTTCAATTATTCATTGCTATTGCACGAACTTAGAATATGTGTATTATTTGTTTTTTTTTTTATCCTCATAAACAATAAATATAATGTATATTTCAAAGGATGTAATATGAGCCGTTTATTTTGAAAGAGGCATAAGTCACTTTGTTTCTTAAGTCGATATTTGCGTTTTAGCACGTTTAAAAATATGGATGCTAACTTTCGAGAAGATTTACTTGTATATGTTATCTCAGGATACTGAGGATACTTTTAGCTCAAATAAATTACTTTTAAATACTTCGAACGATGAAACATGTTTGAAATGAACTTGAAACAACCGAAATCGAATTGAAATTGAATATGAAAATAAATACGAATATTTCCCCGCATTTCACGAAGAAATACGAGATTCGTAAAATGCACGAAGAAATACGACCGTAGCTTTAAGTTCATGCATGTCGAATCCAACTGCAAATACCCGGTTTGGACTTTTCTCATGTTGGATGGAACATGTTCGTGCTATTCGAATTTAAATCGAACCGAACCGAACCGAACCGAAAAATAATCTAGTCTATCTCAATACGTTATAAAAGCAGGACAGCTCTGTATCGGCGGCGATGCATATAATTTGAATCGCAGATTTGTTTTATTTATTTATTTATTTATTTATTTTCTTCATATTATTGAAAACGTGGATCTAAAAGTTGAAGAAATAACAAATCCTCAGTAAATTACTAAATATTATCGTCGCGAGTGAATTTATAAATAATTTTGTTTTTTTTTTGTTTTGTTGTAGTTGATCTTGAAATTGTAAAAACCAAAAAAAAAAAAAAAAAACCAGCAACAATTTTTTTTTGGAGCGAATTAGTGAGAAGATCGTGAGTAGTTATGGTATGAAAGAAAGAGAACACGCCGCACGTTATTTGTAATTGTATTTGTTTGTTTGTTTGTTTTTTCTTATCCGTGAGTGCAGTGCATCTACTTAATATAGTATGTATTTTTTTTTAAGTTAATATCTATGTAGTTATTATATTTTTTGTTTTAGTTGTTCTCATGTGTTCACATATGAAGGAATTTGAACAATGAAAAGAACAAAAAGCGAAGAGATAAAAATCATAATAAAAAAAATATAAAGCAAAAGCACAAAACGGTTGCAATTTTAGTGTACTTCTACTACTTCGTTCCGCTTCAGTTTACTCCATCTTTATCTGTTCTTGCGTTGAGGTGTGTATGTCTGTGTTGTTGTTATTGCAACAGTTTTTTTGTTTTGTTTTTAAGTTTATATCTGCATATGTGTGAATATGTATGTATGTACTACGTACATATTGCATGTTTGTAGAGTTGTGTATGTATTTAGACTAGATTTCTACTTTATTCTATCTGTACGTGTTAAAAGTATGTACATACATACATATGTATGTATGTATATATAATATATAAAAATTTTAAGATAAGTTCATTGTTGATTTTTCAGCATAAACGAAAAAATTTATCTCTGCAACTTCCAGTTTGTTGCATTTGTCGCGTCCCAAGCACTTTGTTTTGTTGAGCAAATCGTTTTAAGCGTATTGGTAGCTTTATACCCTTCACACATTATATGAAGAGTCTTATAGGTTTGTTGGAAAGTTTGAAATACCCCATAATATGTGTGCGACGAACATAGTCTTCATTAATAATTATACTTTATGTAGACGGCGTTGAATAAATATACATATACGCACATACAGACTAACTAATAATATAGCAAAAAAAATGTACTTTAGCTAATGTCAGTTCTAAATTTGAAGTCGGCTCTAAATTAATTTCGCACCAATTAACATTTTAGAGGTGCTACTAAATGACTAATGTTTATACTCTTCACAGGTAGTGTGGGTAGTATTAAAATTTTGTTACGGAGTTTGTAACGCATTACACGAAGCATGGGGAACCCCATAAAATATATACAGCTGCAGTCAAAATTAATAAAGATACGAGGTGTGTACAAAAAGTAAAGTGACATTTCAAATTTCGCGGGCAACGTATATTCGATTATCGATTATCGATTGTTTTATTGTGTTGGTACACTCGTCACGAACATATGTTTACAGTTTCAGCTATGTAGCATGTTTAGTTTGTTTGTGAGAGGCATAACGGTTAGAAGTGTTTTGCCTGCTCGGGGATTTTCTACTATCGAGCTCAGGAGCTATTGAATGACATCAACAACGATCCAGATTTGCTCAAAAGGGTCATAACTGGTACGAAACATGGGTATATGGTTATGACGTCAAAACCAAAGCCCAGTCGTCCCAATGGAAGAGACCAGGTGAGCCAAGACCGAAAAAAGCACGCCAAGTTCGATCAAACGTCTAAAGTTTTGGTCACTGTTTTCTTCGATTACCGTGGCGTAATGCTTCGAGGTTTGGAAAAAGCGTTGGCACAAGGGTATTGTATCTGAGGGGGATTATATTGGCAACATAAATATTGATGAATAAATAAATATTTTTTCCTAAAAATACAAAGTCACCTACCTCGTATATCATATTCGTTTTGTATTTGTGTACCATGTACTCATAGCTTAAAAGTTTGTGTAAATTTATGTAACCTAAAAAGTATACCAGTGCAGCAGCTGAAATTTAATGCTTTACAATTGTAATAAATCCAGTTTAAGTAGCACTGGAGTATATTTCGATTTTTTATGTTATCGTTCAAAAATCGATAACTTTTTTTCTATTATTTCAAAAATTTCTATTATTTTCGTCTGAAATGGGTTACTTTTGCCTTATTTATAGGTCAGCTACAAAATGCTGTAGAGGTGGACAGTCCATTCATTTGCACAAATGTAAACGCATAAAAACTATAAATTAGAAAAAAAAATGGATGAGAGTGAGTGCCGCCGTTGTAGAAAAATACGAGCCAATCTATGAATATAGTATGTTCGTTTGCATTTAAAATTTTTTGATTAAATCCATTACAATGTTTGAGTCTATTGCATATGATACTTTTTATATGGTCATACTTTTTTATCTAAATCCATGAAATTCGGCTTAAAAAATTTAGAATTTGAAAAAATCATGTATTATCCGTTAATATTTTTCGAAGGCACAAGGTCCAGTAATAAACACTATTTAAATGTTTTCACCAATATATTTCTACTCTCATCGAGAGTTGTCTTCAGGGTGATTCTGTGCATAAAACAACTATATTTTGTACAATTAAATTTATAAGTTAACACTACTTATTATAGACAAAGACAACTTACACTATATGTGTCAATGATAATGAGTTCTTCTTTTTATTTATGGGCTGTTCACACGGTCTTACATTTTGGTGTCATATTATATGTCTGGGATTTCATGCAACTGTCAAAAATACCCGGCGCTTTGCTGCCCTTCCCCTTGCCTCTCCTTCCCCCTGTCCCACCTTTCCCAGCCCCTCATCCCTTCTACCTCTTTTCCAACACTCCCCTTTCCACCATTCCTCTTCCTTTTTAAAAGGAACTCAATAAAGTTAATAAATAAACATTAAAAATAAACATAAACCCCACATTTATGTTGCGAGAAAAAACTAATTTTGTGTTGATGTTATAAAATAAATGTATCTGTCATTCGTTGTAATTGTTGAATAAACCGACCTAGTCGGTTTTCAGCAAATAAATACACATTTTTATAAATCCTAAGACACAGTGACGAAGAAAATACATTAAACTAGCACTGTCGCCGAGTATATGTCAACGGCTGATTAATTCAAATTCAAAATGTAGTGTTAAGAATAATAGTTTAGACTTGTGCACGTCTGCACAACATAATTACGACATGAATGACGAAAAGGCAGAATTTTCTACACCAAGGAAAAGTAGACGACTATTGAATCGACAAAATCCAAACCCAGATCTTTCAGCATTAGAATCTGGATCTACGGACGATGAGAGAGAAGAAACACTTAAACTAGACACCATGGAAGAAGCTACAGGCGGCGTCGATCGCGGCGTTGACAACCTAATGCGGCAATTAAATTTGATGTTTGCTAATCAATAGAAAACTATTGTTCGCACAATACAAGAGACAATTAGTTCAGATGTACAAGTGATTCGTGAAGACTTAACGGCGGAACGTGAAGAACGTAATGCAGAAATACAGATATTCACGGCAGATTTGCAAGTGTGATATTAAATCAGACGTCCAGACTACTCAGAAAAGTGTTAGAGCCCTGCAGGAGGAGTTGAACACACTGAAGCGGGCTACGTCCGCACATGGGCAGGTGCAAATGACTACTGCAGCGCCGTCGGCAACGATTTATTCAACGGGCAATCCTGGAGCTGTACCGACGAAAGTTCTGCAGACGATTACGCAGACTCTGCATCCTTTACCAAGAAAAAAAGAGGTGTGGGCAAAGCATGCTTCCACGATAGAGCCAAGGGCTACATCGTTACATTTCTCAGAATGGATGACAAATACCGCACAATGTTTATCTCTAGTGAACATAAAACCTTCAATTGGATTACAAAGCAGACTTCGGACAAGCTCCGCTACATCATATAACATCCCACAACGATCCGGCGGTGTGGTCCTAAATATTGCCAACCAGCCAACACAATCAAAGACGACTTCGAACATGCGTAACAAATGTGCATTCTGTACAAAATTGCACCAGGTGAGCGAATGTCCTAAGTTTATGAAACTATTCATAGCAGATCGATGGGCCGCAACGCAACAACTCCGTTTATGCTTTGGATGCCTTAGATCAGGCCATCCAGTCACATTGTGTCATTCCAAACCAAAATGTCCATACGAAGGCTGTAATTTCTGGCATCTCAGTTACAATTCAAATTTATTGGAAAAAATACAACGTCAGAAAAGTCACGTGAGGTTGGGTTTCAATTAAGCAGTCATGACAAAGAATCAAGTCGGTTTGTAATATAGGACGCAGGGACAAACAAAACATAAGTCTACCAAAACAGTCGCTGAAAAATAACAAACCAATCGAGAGAGGCAGTAAGATACACGTCCTTATGCTCTATTTAGATGAGAATCGCTTGGTACGCCTTTATGGAAGGACAGATGCAGTTGGCTCACGATACCTGACGGAGGACGTGAAACGACCAATCCTCCTACCTCAACATCATCGATTTACAGAGCTTCTTGTCAAATTTTCTCATACACGTACCGGACATCATTTGATTTGTGAAGTAAGACAACGGTTTTGGGTTCCGCATTTGCGTGTGTTAGTACGTCAATTGAAGCGCGCTTGCCAGTGCTGTGCCAGTGTTACAATTGGAAGACAACGAGAAAAACGCTAGATCGCACTGTTTACTTGTCTTCCTGAACGTGCGGTACATATGGAAATCGCAGAGGATTTGTTTACTGGCGCATGTTTGATGGTGATAAAAAACTTTGTGAACAGTCGAGGAATTCCAACTCCGATTGTGGCACCAACTTTGTGGGAACAGATGGAGAGCTACGCAAGACAGAAGACTTCTTCGACATGGCGATTATTCGGCGAGAGCTGTCAACTGATGGAATAGATTGTCTATTCAATTGTCCGGCCAACCCCGAGGCGAGTGGCTCTTGGGAGAGGATGGTGCAGAGCACTAAACGAGTTTTAGCCCAGACTCTCAAAGCGGTAGCACCACGTTTGGAAACGCTCCGGAGTCTCATCATCGAGGTATCCACTATACTGAATTCCCGACCTCTGACTAACATCCCAGTTAGCCCGGAAGAGTTGGAACCACTGACACCCAACCACGTTTTGTTGGGCCGGACAAATTCGACTACGACCTCCGGACCGGAAACCCGACGACAGCTTTGTAATCGACGACAATGGATAGTTTGTCAACAACTGGCGCGAACATTTTGGAGACGCTGGGTGAAGGAATACGTACCATATCTGACTCGGCGTACGAAAGAATTTAAAGAACAACCGACATTAATCGAGGGAGACTTAGTCTTGGTATGCGAAAGTGCATACTAAGTCGGCATCATTTGTCGAGAGTTGTCAATGCTGGCTAAGTTAGATGTAGAAAGTAAGACGGAGTCTCACGGGGTCCGGGATGTCGCCGAGCATATGTCAACGGCTGATTAATTCAAATTCAAAATTTAGTGTTAAGAATAACATTTTAAGTAATTTCGAAACACTGTTTCCGCTCGACCGAAGTGGCAATTATCAACACTGAGGAAAAAAATTTTGTAAACAAATGCAATGACATAAAATTCAGGATACAGGATAATAAACGCATTGTGCTACAAGTTGATTATCAAAGTTCGACTCTGGTCAGGGGAGGGTAGCAGACTGGGAACAGACAAAAATTTTCTAACGGCCCGGAGTACCACACGGGCCTACTCGCATCTAATATCAGCGCCGCCGCCGCGTCCTTCAGTATCGGCTGTGTTAGGCATAAAACGCTGGATCGCACTGTTTACTTGTCTTCCTGAACGTGCGGTACATATGGAAATCGCAGAGGATTTGTTTACTGGCGCATGTTTGATGGTGATAAAAAACTTTGTGAACAGTCGAGGAATTCCAACTCCGATTGTGGCACCAACTTTGTGGGAACAGATGGAGAGCTACGCAAGACAGAAGACTTCTTCGACATGGCGATTATTCGGCGAGTGCTGTCAACTGATGGAATAGAATGGCTATTCAATTGTCACATGCTCAAATTTGGGGCAGCGTTGACACAAAGACGAGTTGGTCTTACATGCCTGTCACGGCAACAGTGTAGTCAGCAATCGAAATCGCGCCCGGCACGGCGTGACGACAAGCACATAAACAAAGTTTTACCTTATGATTTGATGAGTTTATATATGCAATCAACAATTTCTCCTAGCAAAAGGCTAGAGATTTCAAAACGTCTAAAAGAGATTTCTGTGACACCTACGAAATTGTCGCGCATTTTTTGGGCACCAATTTTTATGCTATTGATATGGTAGCTTCTAATGAACGGATGCTTTACATATAATTAAATGGGTGGGACTCGCCCACTTTTTGGGGTAGCCCCCATACAAAGTTACTGCTCACTTTTGACTTTTTGTATGAAAAGCTTCTTTATTAAAGTCAATATTAAGTTGGAATGCAATGTGGTGCCTTTTAATGGACAGCCGCGTAACATACATAGGTAATGGGCGTGTCCCGCCCACTTTTTGGGGTAGCCCCTATGAGTTTTTTATGAAAAAGTGATCTTTATTTAAATTAGTATTAGCTTGAAAATCGCTTTGGTGGATTTTGGTGGACAACCGGTTCTTATACATATACAAATGAGCGTGTGCCGCTCACTTTTTGAGATAGTCTCATAAAAGCCCACAGCTCACTTTAATGCATTTGTATGAAAAACGTCAATATCATCGTGAAAATCGATATGGTGGCATCTTATAGATGGTCGTTTCATACACATCTAGTATTATTAGAACTTCGGTTCAACGAAGTTAACGTTTTTTCTTGTTATTTTTAAAGTATTGCTTTATCAGATTTTCCATGAGTGGTTTAGGAAAATCATTGTTACACAATTTTATAATTTTTTTGTTTTGATTTCAGTATTAATTATCATTTTCTTTCGATGTTTTGAAAAAAAGTTTATCAGTCGTACTGATGCCATATGTTTTCTGTACCAGTCAAGTTTTAACATATTCCTGTGTGTCCACATAAGGCAGTTTTCCGTATTCTTCATTTTCAATAGTAAAACGGATGTCTTTATGAAACGTGTTGTAAGGTTTCATGCAATATTTAAATTTGATAATTTTTAATTTGTTATTCTTGAATTTCTAAAAATAGAGATGTAGGTATGGCCATGAAATCCTTTATACCATCCCACTGCAGCTTAGCTGTGTTGCCAAATCCACAGGAACGCCCGGGAACAGGATTCATCGTCACAAATTAATGAATTATTAATTTTCATTTTGAATTCCCTATCATCCTTTATGTTGTATTTCGAATTAGTAGTTAAATTATTTAGGATTTTTTTTATATACAATATTTGCTAAGGCTATATGACGGTGAGTTGTTTGATGAACAAATTTGTGTAAGTGGCGTATCCTTTTTATGGAAAGGATACGTCGTAAAGTCCGTAAATTACGGAAGTCCGTAAATCCTTGGTGCAACTACAGTTTTAGTTATCAGTCTTGTCCTTTCATTTTTGTTTATTATATCCAGTTTGTACAATTTATCTACTAATTCATTATTTTTCGTCTGTAAAGTGTTAGTGGCAAGAATAGAAATATTTTAATACTTAATGCGGACAAAGGAAATGTAACAGTGGCAATGGAAAAGACTGAGTATGACAATAAAATGATAAGTATTTTAAGCAACTTGACGATTTATAGGGGATTGAGAAAGAACCTTACTACCATTTTACAGACGAAATATAATGAAATTCGAAAAAGAGTGTCTTCGTTCTCGTATCTAAGATGTTAAACTACGAGATGTGCCATATCGCTGCATTCTATGCGGCGAATAAGTCAGTGCTTCATGCTTGTTTCTTTATCACGCGCCTCTTGTGCACTCGTTTGGCCAATATGGCAACTAATATAGGTAATGCCCCGTTATTCATTACGAGTAAGAAAAGTGTTTATATTTTTTCAAAAGAGTAAAAGCTCATAAGAAAAAAAAATTTGTAAAGAAAAACTTTTTTACTTGATTTTCACTCTTCTTTTTTATTTACAACTTTTTTATTTACAAAAAAAAAATCAAACCACTTACAATAATGAAACGTTTCCACGTTGTAAATTCTGTATAAGATTCTGTAACGGGAAATCCACGGATCGCATATCTATGGCTCATCATATATCGATCTATTAATTGATATTATTTACGGCAGAAAACCACAACTTTGGGAGTAGCTAATACCCCTGTTGCAGTAGCCAGCACTCGAGTTTTGAAGGCACTAACTCCATGAATGGAAGCGTTGAAGCTATATGCTGCACTTAATAGAAGAGAAACATAGTACGAGGGGTACTATTTATATTTCGGGAATAGCAAATGATAACAAACATTTTTAAATGAAAATGGCTTTGTTGTTTTTCAAAATATTCCCCTTGATGATTAATACACTTTTGCATTCGTTCAAATCATTTGTCATTGAAGTTTTCCATTCCTCTTGAGACACCTTCAAAACATGGTTTTGTAAACGCTTCAACTGCTTCTTCGGCGCTCGTAAATCGTTGACCACGCAGTTTACCTTTGATACTCGGGAACAAGAAGAAGTCACTGGGTGCCAAATCAGGACTGTATGGAGGATGAGTCATTAATTCGATGTTTTGACTGCTCAAAAATGCACTTGTTTGACGAGATGTGTGAGAGCTCGCATTGTCATGATGGAGAATGATTCGTCTTTGGCGGTTGGTTTTACGTATCTCTCCGAAGACTTCCGGCAAACAAATGGTCGTGTACCACTCAGAATTGACCGTCCTACGTTGCTCAAGCGGAACAGTGGCTACATGACCCATTCGGCCGAAGAAACAGGCGATCATTTGCATTGCTGTGCTTCTTCCACGAACAACTTTTGTTGGATTTGGCTCGTCTTGGAATACCCACACGGTCGATTGTTGTTTTGTTTCCAGCTTTACGCATATATCCATGATTCGTCACCTGTCACGATTTTATACACGTCTTTTGAAGCACCACGGTCGACCTTTTTAATCATTTCCTTACACCAATCGACGCGAGCCTTTTTTTGAGCGATTGATAAGTTATGGGGTATCCAACGAGAGCAAATTTTTTTTACAGCTAAGTGTTCATGCAAAATCGAATGTATTGAAGTGGAACTCATGTGCAAGGATGCCTCTATCTCACGATATGTCACATGACGATCTTGCATGATCAGTTCACGCTTCGATCTTTTTGGGCACAACAACCGATTTTGGACGACATTCGCGGAGTTCGTCGGCGACCGAACTACCACGATTGAAATCACTATACCAGCGATATACTGTGGTTTTTGATGGTGCTTTATCGCCATACAAAGAACTGAGTTCATTGATACATTCTTGTTGAGATAATCCACGTCGAAAAATGTAAAAAATAATCCAACGAAAACCTTCTCTTGAAATTTACATTTTTTGACCAAATTGCTTTTCTTAACTCACTGTAAACAAAACGAATAGCAATTGTACATCAAAACTTTGTGAGTACGTTTATGCCAAAAAATGTCAAAATTATAGTGTTGCCAGATTTTAGCTTTTGACATTAGTGTTGCCAGTTCCCGAAATATAAATAGCAGCCCTCGTAGTAGTAGAAAATGGAACTACTTTAATTATTCATAGAATTCAATAAAATATTGGTGACTGTACTTTTTTTGGTGTTATATACATTTTGGCAATGCTAAAGCAAAATCAATGTTTTTCAAAATAAATCTTAACGTGTGCTCAATTCTTTTCACTATTAAAAATAATACCAGGAAAAAATAGTACATTTTCCGATTTAAAATTATTGTAAACTTTTTTAGAACCTAGGGAGTTGGATTGTTGATATATTGAATATCGATATTTTGAATGCAGCAATATATCGGTGATACAAACGGCACATAAAAACAAAACTTTTATTTTTTGGTAGTTAAGTGATTTGTAAAATGGCCGCTGACAAGATAGGTAGTGCTAAGAATGGTAAATGTATAAAATGGCAAAAAGAAACAAGTAAGAATGCTGTAGTCGTAAGTTCACTACTTCGAAACACGCTGCCAAGTTTGCCATGTAGGCTCTGCATTACTTTTTTTTAGTTTTTTTAATTTTATAAAAGATGACCAATTTATTGATGGCTTTGATGACCAATTTATTGATGACTTTGATGACCAATAAAATCGTACTATGATACTCCTTATAGTTGGCGCCAATATTAAAAAGTGTGCAAAAAAGAGACAAATAACTCAATTGCGAGCGAGGTAGGCGTGACATCCAAAGCTTTTTCTAAACTTGATTTGCGTAAGTATTAGTAGAATGCCAAAATTCAAGTTGGGAGTTTCTATCTGGGTTTTCGAAATCTCGTTCTTTAATCATATGAATGACGGAAGGAGTAATTGATGGATAGACGGACATTGGTATATCGACTCGCTTCTGATGCTGATCAAGAATATGTATACTTAATACAGCAACAAAAAATGTATTTATATATCTAGACAAGTAAAAGCAACTTGTAATACACAAATAACTCTATTTACAAGCGAGCACCAGATATTAAATAGTATGTGAAGAATCGCTCCAAAAGAATTGGAACGAAATGTAAATGGTACAAACGATGGTTCAGAATGTTGGAAGCCGGCAAAAGAGATTATAGTGCAAACCTTGCAAATAAGAATTATTATCACTGTAGTTTGAAATGTACACGTAGTTCAGAAATCTCTTAAGCCCACCGCAACTGTCGAAAAATGTACTGTACGCACTATTGTTTTTCGCAAGCGATTAATTAGGCAGACCAATTACAGTAGTGTCAGTTACGAATATTTTAAGAAAGACTAAAGAAAATAAGGGACGTAGTATGGACAAATGACTATACGAAAGAGCTATATAATGCATATGTACAAAATTTTTTTGGAGACTGAAAATGTTTATGAAACTTTCATTAACTCTATAATATTTCCAATATTTTTAAAATGGTGATCCAAACATGCCCAGTTGCTATAGAATACGCTTGCAAAAGTACTAATGGGAGCAATAAATACAAGAATTGCAAAATGAGTGAAGCAACACAATATATTAAACTAATTTCAAAACGGGGTTAGGACAAATTATCCTACCACGAATACTATTTATTGTCTTGACATTGTTTATAAAAATTTTATTGAAAATAAGATAGTTTATGTGTTATTTGTTGATTTTTCGACACCTTTTGGCAAACTATAGAGAAATCAACTAATATTTGAATGAAATACTTTCGGACTTTCAACAAAAAATCTGAACTTTCAGCCTTGTGGACGAGCAAGAAGATATCTGAGCGCTTTGAAATGCACTCCGGTGTAAAACAGGTGTTTACTAGTTTCATTATTATTTATACTATATTGTAAATGATCTGCATATTAAATTAAATGATAAATTTAATATTGCAGGACTAGCGGTGAGATAACATCGCGTTAGAGACTGATATACAATATATAACACAAACTGATTATGTCATATTTTATCTAAACTTATGGTCCAAAAACCATTTCTGGACAAAGAGCATAAACCAGATTGGTACAGAATTTGGTATACAATTTTACAATACAAATGTTACATCTACTGAATTGTATGGACAGTGCATCCTCCTTTTGCAAAGGATTAAACAAATATATGGGGTGGGCAACAGTTCACAAGCAACGGTTAGTATCCACGTTTTTACAACCATTGAACCAAGAGCAAGAGGAGAATTGATCTTTAAGTCGAATTTAAAATTGAAATTAGTATCATGGTAAAAGGCAGACAAGATACTATATCTCCCTGTGCAAACCAGTTTTGAAATAAACAATGTAACATTTGCACAGTATGCAATATTTGCAGATTTCCAGATTTCTGGTACTTCATGAATTCCAGTCTATCCTTGTTGGACGTCAAACATGAGTAAATCTGAACTTATTTTAATGTAAAATGGTAAACCTACTATTACTAGAAAGAACGCTGCAGTCTAGTGTGCTCGATTTCGAGATACATTGTACCTTGTCTAAGTCTCCTTATAGGAGCCATAGATTTGTATGGGCTATATTATTCAGAAGTCCGATTTTTTTTTTTCATTATATTTTGCATTTCTAGTTAATTAATTAAAAACAACAAAACATTTTCACTGAAAAACTCTAAAATGAGGTGCAGGTTTGGATGCTACTTCTCACAGTTGTCTGTTCTGAGAATATATGGATTTTTTTTTTGGAAGGATTTGGCATTAGCTTAATTAACAAGAAAATTTTCATACAAAACTTTAAAACACTTTTTATACTCTGTACCCATAGGTTAAACGGGCATATTAATTTGTGCAAATGTATGTAACAGGCAGAAAGAGCCGTGACTGAAGACCCTATAAAATATATGTATTCTTGCTCAACATCGGAAGACGAGTCGATATAGACGTGTTCGCCTGTCCGTCTGTCCGACCATCTGTTTGAACGAACAAATCTGGGAGACTATAACAGTTAGAGATTTAGATATTTTGACTTTCTTTTTGCTTCTTCAGATAACTAGTATTAAATTAATACATGCCAACCTTACTTTAAACGGGAGCTTCCGTACAAAGCTGGCCCTCATATTTAAGTTTTTGTATGCATATGTTTTTGGTTGTTGTTAATTACCAGATCGGGCAACTATAAGGGGTAGCGTCCATACAAACTTGCCCTCCACTTTTAAGTTTCTGAATGTTTTTTTTTGTTTTTGTTTCTGTTCTGAATGACGCTAGAAATACCAAATATGGTGGTGGTCCAGATCGGATCACTTAAACGGGTAACCCCATGCAAACTAGGGGAAATTAAATCCAATTTATTATCAATTGTAAAAAAATATTCTATATTTAATATCTATAGTTAATATAAGCGGCATTAAACAAGGTACTATGTATCTAGAAGTGGTAAATGATTACTGATGCAAATGTACAATTTATTAAATAACAACATTCATTAATTGGATTCACATTTTGTGTGTATTTGACCAATTTAAATACAATTATTTTAACATTAATAATTGCACTAGTTTACAGCCAAAATGTACATCTATTTTTTTCTTATGTCTAGTAAACTCGAAAATCACAATAAAATTTTTTCTATGGACTTTTCGTCTTTTTTTCGGAGATAGTTTCACATTTTAGGTTATATCTCGAGTTGGAAATGTTCGATTAGGTTGCCAGAAATATTTTAAGGGCCATTTTCACGGCTTGCCCATATCTTTATAGTTAATTTTTTTCACACAATATCCTTGTTTTCAATATCTGTTATTAAGCCTATAAACGTATTGCCTACTTCGACGAACCAATATATATACTTCAAAGACTTCACTTCACAATGTATGTATTTCGTCGAAGTAGGCAATACGTTAATAGGCTCAATAACATATATGACTTTCAAAACAAGGATATAGTGTGACAACAATTAATTGTAAAGATATGGGCAAGTCGTGAAAATGGCCCTAAAGGTAATAAAATATCCAACGTTTCTAACATTTTTTATAATAGGTTTGGTAGCTTAAGTGTTATGGACCAAAATATATGAAAAAGGCGATATTTTGGGCCAAAAATTAAATCGAAAGTTCACTGCAAAAAAAAAATCAAAAATAAAAAACTTCAAATTATTTCTAGTTTCATATTTTTTACCTTTACACAATATTCACTGCCGATCTTCCTGTTTTCAGTGATGATCAAGTAGCCACTTATGCTGATGATACAGCTATAATTGCATCTAAAGACACTGCGGCAGAAGTATCTCAAGATATTCAAAATGAAATAGTTGAAATAGAGCGATGGCTTAAGAAATGGAAAATAAAGGTTATTACTGAGAAGTCGAAACATGTCACATTTGCTCTGAGAAGAGGAGAGAATCGCAGCTTAGTTTGGAGAACAAAGTTCGGCTTTACAAGGCTATTTTAAAGCCTGTGTGGACATATGCTATCGAATTATGGGGAACTGAAAGCCAATCAATCAATTGGTTCAATCAAATTCACAAAGATTTAAATATTCCATACATAAAAGATGAAATACGTAGAATAAGCACAAGGTATGTTGAGAGACTACATGATCAATTAAATGTTTTGGCAATAGGCCTACTAGATAATAGCGATACAACTCGAAGACTTAAAAGAAATCATGTGTCAGATTTACCTTTTAGAGATTAAATTTTGTATATATTGTAAATAAACTCTTAATTATAGAATTTTGAATATAATAGCTGTTCTCACTGGAGTACAGCTATTTCTGTTATATTATGAACTTTCAACTAACTTACTTATTGTCTTATTGATAGACTGTAAAATAATAATAATAACTGTAATAGACTGTAAAATAACAAAATATTGATTAAGAAAATCTATGGATAAATACCGAAGTGATGATAAATTCATTGAAAGTGTAAAAAATTCAAATTTTTCTGTTTTGTAACTTTCCCCTATTTATAGCTATTATGGTGTTTTAGCTTATGTTTTTGTTGTGAATTACTGGTCGCTTGCTCGCGGACACATCCGTTTTCACTGTTTCCTTCAAGCGCTTGGTTGCGAGCTGCTCGTCGACTTTGTTCGCATATTTGGTGCATGTAGCCATTGTAGGCTGTTGCGCAAAATGATTTCGTCCCTCTTCGATATTAGATACGATATTTCTATATTAGGCCTTCGCCTTCATTCCTTCCTTAGTCCGTTTGGGTCTGACCATGGGACAAATTTTGTTTTAAAGATACAAAGCAATTATTTTAATTATCTACATATCTATAGACTCCGACCGATTTTGATCAAATTTTGTGGCAATATTCAATATAGTCGCGTGGGTAATCCTGTGAAGTTTCGTGGCGATTGGAAAAACAAACATTTTTTTTTGGATTTTTTAGATTTTCCTTCCATTGTTTTTTTGTTTCAATAAGAAGGAGCATGTGGAAGGTGGGGAAGGGGAGGGCCGCGTACAATGTCGCGGGGACCTACTATTGTACTATAAATTTAAACTATTTAAAATAACATGTACTGGAAACAACCATTGATGCCCCTCTATTTACATCTAAAAAAATATACTCAATATGTTGTTATGGTAATATGGATCTATTTTGCGATGACTAGCGTTGTTTTCCTAAATCTAAATAGACTTCGAACTTATTGGAAGGGTCCCATTAGAACACTCGCAACTGGATTTGGATGAATTTGGAGGCGGGAGATGTATTTTGCTTTGTGCCTTTTCACTTCATCTGCAACTATAGGTATATTGAAGTCGTGATGCAGTCGTGACATACCGTGGCAATTTCGTTATAAGGCGTACAACTTTCGATTGGAATGCTGGAATGATTTGGCTGCTGAATGAAAGTTGTATACCTTACGTCCAAATTGGCTTAATCACTGACATGTAGACCAATCTTTTGATTTGAAGTGATAGCTGTGAACTAGAAGCCAATATAAACTTGTAAGTTTTAACCCCATTTGTTTGCTTTTTGTGAAAATATGTTTCTGCCATGTGAGTCGCTTGTCTAGATGAAACCCCAAGTATTTGGCGCTGTCCTCTTTCTCTGCAGTTTTTGGTTGCTTAGAAATACTGCTGGGTAGTCACTTGTTCGAAGCGAGTATTTCACTTGAATTTATTTTTCAGGGCTTACGTTAAGTTTTTATGTTTGTAGCCACGTTTCAATATCTTTTAATCTCATTTGCAGTTGTAACGAGGCTGTATTTGGATTCGCATGTACTGACATTATAACGGTGTTATCAGCAAAAGTAGCGACTGTTATTTGAATAGATGTTGGCAAATCAGCTGTAAACAGTGTATAGAATGGCGCCTTACACACTACCTTGTGGAACTCTCATACATTGATGAATATTCGTTGTTACACTTAACCATATAGTGCCGGTCAGTCAGATAAGACTTTACTACTTTGAAGAATGGGTAAGGAAGATACTTTTTCAGCTTATATATTATGTCAAGATAGTGGTTATACAGTGTTTTTTCTGCTCCATTGCATAGCGTATGGTTTTCAAAATTCTGTGAGTCAGCTCGATAGTTGAATGTCGTTCTCTTAAACCAAATTAGTGATGCGGAGTCAAATTTCTTCTTGTTATAACTGGTTTTAGCTTAGTTACAAATAACAGCTCAAAAACTTTACCAACCCCTTGTAGCTGGCTGATTGGCTTGGGTATCAGTAAAATTTGTGACACTTTCCATTGTAAAGAGAAATATCCAATTCTTATTACATCATTAAATAAATTTAATAATTTAATAAGAATGAACATCTTATTTTATTTAAGTTTTAGCTATTAATAAATGCTGGGCTTGTATCGGAACGCCGAGCTTCCAGCAAAAAAATAACTGTAGACGCCCGTGCATCTTGTTGTAATATTCGTACTGCGTCTTCAATATATTCTTCGCTTTATAGTGGAAAGTTTTGGGGAAGAGGATAAGAAACTGACTCCTTAAAATGATCACAATATGTTCTTTTGCAGAAAGGAACATAGTGTAACGTTTCACATTGATCATTAAACATTACCATGAGCGGGGAATGGGCGGGAGATATATTCTTCGCTTTATAGTGGAAAGTTTTGGGGAAGAGGATAAGAAACTGACTCCTTAAAATGATCACAATATGTTCTTTTGCAGAAAGGAACATAGTGTAACGTTTCACATTGATCATTAAACATTACCATGAGCGGGGAATGGGGGGGGGGGAGATAACTCTAGAAGTGGCGACACATTAATTTTGTTGCTTGGATGACCTTTACAAACAGAAATCAATACAGTTTGGAGTTCTATTTCTATCTGTTGGTCAGTATGTTGGTGTTCCCTTAGAAAGATGCTTCAAATTATTTTTTTAGATTGATTTCAGCAACTCTCTTCCTCTTGTAGTTATAAGTCTGGATCCCCAAGCGTTATGTTCGGCGTTAAAGTCTCCACCAACGAAAAAGGCAAATGCCTTCTAATCTTTTCAATAAATACGTTTAAATCTGTTTCATTTACATTTGATGGTGGGCAGTAAATGACGCAATTGTGAAGGCGCCTTGAGAATTGTAAACCTGAATACTTGTAGATTGTATCTTATTTGTTGAGTATGCTATGTACGTGTCGTGGCGCATTTGTTATTTTATTATTTGTACTGTAGCCAACATAGTTTTTGATTGCAATGTAATTTTTGTTAGTTATATATGTTTCTGATAATAACATTATGTCTACATATTGTTTTTGAAGAAACACTTTTACTTCATGAATGTGTTGGCTTAGCCCGTTAGCATTCCAGATTAGGTGCTGTAACTTTGGACAGGGGATTCCAGAAGCTCTTCTTCGGATTTCTTCGTTGGGCCGCTATTCGACTCGCAGTCTGAGCCTGCATCGAGTCCAATACCTTCCATGTGCCGAAACCATTAAATAATATTGTAAAATAACCTTAGCTAGACACACTACTTTACCTGAGGTGTAAGCACGCAAGTGACACTAGGTATTGCCCATTTATTCTAAGGTGAATACAGTGTCCATTGCCCGGTCGACACCCTCGCGGTGGATTCCGTAAAGTTTTTTGTTAGCCTTTGTTTACTAAAATCCTGTATCAAAAAAGTGTTTCATTAACTCGTCAAAAATTTAAAAAATTCACATGTTCCCAACATATGTTCGATTACAATACCGTAGTGCATCGTGAGTCCTTACCAGAAGGTCGTACCGCAATACGAAATAAAACAATTTGTGGCAAAAAAAAAAATGCATGGCTTTTGCATCATGATAATGCACCTGCTAACACATAGTTGTTTGTTCGTGATTTTTTGGCCAAAAACAACACCGATATCATACATCAGCCAACGTATTCACCGGACTTGTACTTTTTCCTGTTCCTAAAACTGAAAAGACCCATGAAAGGACGGTGTTTTCCCAAAATTGAGAAGATAAAGACCGCATCGCTGGAAAAATTCAAATCGATACCAAAAAGCGCATATCACAGAAGTACTTCGAGGATTGGAAAAAGCTCTGGTGTATTATATATGAGGGGAATTACTTTGAAGGGAAAAAATAGATATTGATGAATAAATAAATATTTTTCAAGAAAAATAAAAAGTAATTTTTTTTTAACACACCTCGTATATAATTTTTATGAATCAGTAGTCGGCTCAATCCGATTCGGCTGACGAAGTTTACAAAGTTTAATCAAACGAGGGAAAACCCAGATTATTTAATTTAATGCATGAATTCTGTCGCATAGTATTAGTAAAGAAAGCTAATTTAAAAATGATTTTTGTAAGTATTATAAATTGTGTAAGCTACGAAAACTTCTCGAGCTTCAGCGCAAAATTTGTTTGAGGTCGACAACTTTTACAAGACTGGTTGCAGACCACATGCTTTTAGTCATATATTATGTTCAAACGAGGGTAATGAATAAATATTACAAATATTAATTGCATAGTTGATAAATTTCTGATCGCATACATATACTACAATATAGTGATCACATGAATATTGCTTTCTTTTCATTGCAGGTCTTATGCGTTTCTAAAACTTGGCTGGAAAAATAATGATGAAAATATTATATACAATCTTAAATATTGTCCACTAGAAGTCAAAGGATGCTCAACTAGCCATGGGACAAATGGTGTGTGGGTGTTAAGAATTATGACCAATCCGATGCCACTTTCAAATTGAACTGATTTTGATATTATACACTAATATTCTTAGCCTAATATACGATACAAAAACATGAGAAAACATTCTGTAGAGCCTACGTTTAAATTTTTTTCACATGCAAATAAAAATTGCGGTGAGTTTCTGTGGAGGGTTCATTCCATCCAAGGAGACCAAAAATACTACGAAGAATCAAACACTCCCAAAGAGTCTGTATCCGATGACGTCAGGGTTTATGCTTCTGCACCATAAAGCAGGACCGGGATTATCACTGCCATAGATTTTTATATTCGTACTACGAGAGAGGGCTTTACTTTTTATTTGCTTGCTATGCCCAAAGTAGCAGCGGTTAGCAAGCGTAATTCTTCGTCTGATCTCTAGGCTGACGTTGTTGTTACTGGTTATTTCTCTACCCAGATAGACAAAGTTTTCTAAAACATTGAAGTTGAAATTCTCCATACTCACAGACTACTTTGGGTGTGTGATAGCGTCATTATGCAAAGGAGAACGATCTTTGCTGGTTTACCAAGTTCAGATAGGGTGTTGAAGAACTTCGTCCTTATCGGCGTGACGAAAGCGACCTTATAATCGACAAATATGCTCGAACAATTATCATTGGCATCCGCGCCCGAGGGTAAAATGGTACAATCATCCGCAAAAGTCACCAGTTTTATATAGGGAAGTGGTAAATGCATCTTGGCCAAATACAGGTTGAACAACAAGGGGAAGAGAAAGCCTTCTGCGGTATTTTTGGCTTTCGATACACTGACCTCAAACCTCTACCAATTTAATAATGCAGTTTACTACACAGCGTTTGGCTTTGTAATGTAGTATGGTGGAAGCAAGGTCTTGAAACAAGATTGCATAATCAATAGTATTAAACACTTTATTCAAGTCTATCACCACTATCATTATGTTGGATCAGTCAGCGGTAAAAGTAGTGATTTCGCTCAATGCTAAAGTCGTACTTCTTAAACCATGCTCGTGATGGTAGGTAATGATTTGCCTTCAATCTAAGCCAATGCCGCAAATGGGGGCATTTCCCTTCTGAACTCCATTCAGAAAGGAATGGATTCGCTAATCCTGGTTCGCATCTCATCAACACTGAACAGCCAATTGCGCTGTGAAAAAATTGATTTTAAGTCACAATGCTCGTGTGCAGACCACATAAACTCATTATTTTTTAACAGTCAATCGAGTGGCGCTCGCCTTTATCCCTCTTATTTGTGGTTTTTCAGCAGAAATTTGACACCATTTCTTGTGACGTAATTTGGAACTCGCTATGCATCCCGCTTGAACGCACTTAAGCCACGAATAATTCGGGTCATATTTTCCAGGATACCATGACTCCTTAGTCATTTTATCAAGGAAAACATGACCCGAATTATTCGTGGCTTAAGTGCGTTCAAGCGGGATGCATAGCGAACCGTTGGAGATGAGTGATATGTTGCACCAAGGACGAATCCTTTCGTTGCTGCTTTTTATATTAGTATTAGATGACATCTTGACATTAATAGTGCTATCTCGACTACGCAGACTACATTTGTTTCATGACTCATACACTAGCAGGGGTTAAAGCAAAATTAATCTCGCTCAAAAAACACGCCCACAATCAACTTCCGGCCCTTAAATTAACTTCGACAAAATAATGCAGATGCGCATACAGACTACTGGATGGTGGGGCCTGGACCGGTGTACAAATTCGCATTGGTAAGGCGCATACAGACATTTCTATATTCAAAATCGAAATATTTTTGATCGCAGCTTGACAGCGGTTGAAGCAGCTCACATACTTCCGGCCGAAATAAAGGTTTCTTTAAAATAAGCACTTCCCAATCATGGCTTATGCTGACGCACAATGGGAGTAAAGATTCGGTGCGGATTAAGTCAAATTTAAAGTTTTTAATTTAGCCGATATTTTTTATTTTTTTGATAATTGATATTCCACTAATACTTTCGATAATTTTTGTTTTCGTTATTCGCTCAGCTATAAGATTTCAAACTTAGCGTATGATTCAGCAAGTGAATCAAAGATTTTTTTCTCGTTATTGTGGTGCAAAGTGCTTGGAGTTCTAATTACAAGTAAAATGTATGTTTGTATTTAATAAAAAAAAATGTGTGTGACCTGTGATTGTATGTTTTAGTGGCAACTTGCAGTATATGTTATCATTTCTGATATAGCGTATTTTTATTAAACTACGAATATCGCCGCAGTAGAACTCGTCACATTCGGCTGAATTCAGAATAGTTCTAGTTTTTTTTTGTTCACACGGTCCATTGTAATTGTGAATGTTCAATATGATCGTAGAGTTTTTCCTAGTATTCCATTTCATGTACTTTTTAGGTGCAATTTCAGTTACGCGCACTTTTCTTAATATGGCTCAAATAAGGCGTACCAACAAAGAAACTTTTTGGTTGAGGATCATGTGTTTTCCAATATTATTGATAAACGAAGAGCAGTGCCATCAAATAAAGAAAATTGAAGAAATAAAAAGAATACACAATTCGAAGACGTTGAACTTTTGTTGATACTCCTAAGACCCCGAGTGAAGCAATAATGGTGGGAGCCCGTCTCAGTCGTTAAAAAGCTGGGAAAAGACGTGCTTCATAAGTAGTATGAATTTTAAGTTCAGAATCAGAAATTACTACAAAAAAGTGTAGATTCTGAAGTTAAAATTCCTAATTACATACCTTTGACTCTTTTTATACCATTCACATATAGTGTTAAATGGTATTGTCAGTTTGTCAAAATGTTTGTAACTCATTAAAGGAGACCTCATAAAGTATATATATTTTTGATCCACTCGAGTAGAGTATCCACATTGACATGCCACACCCACTTGTTAGGGTAGATCCATGCAAAAGTTTGTTATTGCAATCAATATCAACTTAAAAATTGACATGGTGGCTTCTTATTGACGGACGCATCACCATGGGTGCAATCTTCAGCTTTTGGGGTAGGTTAGGTAAGGATTACCCAACATGGTTAAACCGGTTTGGTCGGATCTTCTTTGAACATGATGTTGTAGAGGCGAAGAACCCATGTTTGACTCAGCAGTTTGCGGATAAGATGTTGTCTGCTGTTCTTCTGGATTAAGCGATGGTGAAACTGTGGAATGCGTCTCTTTTTCGTTTGAGCACCAAAAATGTGGAAGTTCGTGTTTTTCGTTGCTCGAAATTTCCCTAGGCTTTAGTTGGTTTACATGTCGTTTGATATTACCATTTGAAGTCTGTATGACATAGATCATCTTGCCAATTTGACGATTAATTATGCCTTCGATCCATTTTTCTCCCTTTGCGTAGTTTCGAGCGTATACTTTTTCTTTTTCAGTGTATTTTGAAGTTTGTTGACTATGCTTGGATATGATTGGCTTTTCGCTTCCATCGTGCTGAATATGTGACAATACTACACCGATACCGAAGGAAGATGCATCGGTGGCAAGAGCTAGTGGTAACTCTTCGTTAAAATGTGCCAATTCTGTTGCATTGATGATGTGCGATTTTAATGATGAGAAAGCTTGTTGCTTCTCGTTGCCCCATTTTAAGGGTACGTTCTTTCTACGTAGTTGATTAAGCGGAGCAGCCAACTGTGAATAGTTGGGAATGAAGTTGCAGTAATAGTTCAGTTTTCCCATGAAAGCTTCTAGTTGCTGAAGATTTGTAGAAGGCTTTAATTCTTTTACTGCTTGCAGGCCAGAATTGTCAGGAAGAACACCTTTCTCACTTATCCGTCGGCCTATGTACTCGATTTCATCCTTTAAGAAAAAACATTTTTCTTGTTTGCATTTAATGCCGTTTTCTTGAAGGAGTTCCAAAATTTGCTGAACACGGCTACGGTGCTGGTCAACTGTTGATGCTGTTATGATAATATCATTAAGATAGTTACCATAACTTCGATGCCGTTTAAAAGTTGTTCTAGATAACGCTGAAAAATTGCTGGTGCGCTGGCAATACCATAAGGTAACCGTTGATACTGAAATAAGCCCAGGTGAACTTAATCGGTTTCCAAATACCTGCTTCTGTGAGTCGTTCTGCTTCTGCTTTAAATTCCAATTGAGCGAAAGATATTTGTCTGCTTTTAAAGAATTTCGGTGTGGCATTATGTTTTAGAAAAACACTTGCTTTTATCACACCAAGAGCCGGTTCAAACACTTCTTTGTACCTGTAGCAGAAATCAGCTATTTGAGGCGCATAATCATCAACCAAGTTTGATACTTGTTGAATTTCGAAACCGAATGTTTTGAATAAGTCCAATCCGAAAAGATTATTTGCATTTTCGACATTTGCTACGATTATTACAATTTCTTTTTGTTTCTTTCCGCACTTTGCTTTAGTGTGCAACTCACCCAATAACGGAATTGGCGTTTGCCCGAACGCATGCAAAACTCGATTGCATTTTACTAATTTTGGACTGTTTAATTGTTTGTATGTTTTAGAATTTATCACCGAAACCGTAGCACCAGAGTCCATTTGAAATGTTATTATTTTGTTTAAAAGTTTGACATCAATAATGTTTTTATTTGATTCGAATTTTACGGTTCCTGTCACACTGTTGATATGCACTGTGTCAACTGAATCCATCGTGTTTATGCGTGAAAATTTTGAGTCAACTGTTGCCTATATGACTCCTAATTCTGCGTATCTTTACTAAAATTGTGGAAAGGAGGACAAATAGTCGATTCACCCGCGACGCGGCTTGAAACACTAGCATTGGCAATATTCTGTTCGAGAACTGATTGCATCCACTTTTGTTGTTGTTCCAATTCCTTTGCAAATTGTTGCTGTTGATCGAGCAATTGTTTAAAATTATTTTCGTCGATCGGCATCTTTATGCTTTTACGCGGAACTACCGACACGAATTACACAATTAACGGTTTGTTTTCACTCTCCTTTCTTCTTTTTTATACTCGTCGCCAGTTGTTGTATTTAAGGTGTCCGAGTGAAAGACGCGTGTTGTGCATTGCTTGAGCGTAACTTAACGACTGACTTTAGTAATGCCTCCTTTGTGTATCTATAATAATTGGTATATATGTGTGTGGTATGTGTATGTGTGAAAGATATGAATGAGAGTATGAGTGAACGAGAGTAGGTTAGTACATTTTTAAATTACACATATATAACAGCATCAATAGCCCATAAAATCTTCTTCCTACTCATAAAATTTGATATAAGTGCGGGAGAGACTCCTTCCCCCTGTATGTCTACATTGATTTTTTGCTCAGAATTCCCTGGGAAGTGAGTATCTAGTAGCAACTCTAACGTTTCTTTACTAGAATCTGTCCATTCACCTGTTGGGTGCATTAGGTACCCCATCGAGACTGGTGTCTTGGATAGGATTTTTCTTAGTCGGGATGCATCCGTAGACGTTTCTATATTACTACAGAACTTTGCCCATGATGCTCGTTTAGCCTTTCTTATCGCTGTCTTGTATAGACTTAGTTTTTTCTTGTATGCATTCCATGATGCATCTTGATCTACGGATTTTGCCTGATTAAAAAGCTTCCTACAACCTTTTTTCTGATCCTCCAGATCTTTCGACCACCATGGGGGTTTGTGTGTAACTCTCATCCTGGATTTAGTGCAAGCCTTCTTTAATGCCATCGAGCAGTTATTTTTGAAAACCTCGACCAGTTTTTCTAATTGCTCTACATTCCTAGGTTCATAGGGTGGTTTAGGCCTTAGGATTCTTTTCAGTGTATTTGAGTACACTTCCCAGTTTGTCTCTCTTAGGTTAATGCTTCTTTCAGGTTTGGGGGACTTTTGCGACAAACAGTATAATATATAACTGTGGTCCGAAAAAGGATGATCATCCAAAACTTTCCATGAAATAATTTTGTCAATAAGGTTATCAGATATCAAAGTGATATCTAAAACCTCTTTACGATTCTTAATAATAAAAGTAGGGTTATTACCTTTATTGCCACATATCCACATATCCATTCACCATGGGCATCCGTTCCTGAATAAGGGCAATGTCAACTTCGCCTTTTGTGAGACGAAGTGAGAGTGCAGCCGATGCTGCTTTACTATGATGCAGGTTTATTTGGACGACCTGTATCTCCATCTTTCCTTCCCCTCTCCTCCGTCAGGGTTAGCTCACCCTCCTCATATACCGCGCTAAGGAAGATTTGCGTACCTTCGTCAAATAAATGACCAATATCTGACCCTAAATCTGACTAGGCGTACCCGCTCTTCTCCTCGGATTCAGGTTCCTCTATTTCCATCCAATCATCATTAGGGTTTTCCGCCAGGTTCTCCGCCGCTGCAGTATCATCCTTGTAGACTTTCAGTTACACTTTGTCGAACCCGTAGCTTATCCTGCCTCCACACTTAGCGAGCGGTTCTAGACTTTCCTTATTAAGAAGGATAAGTACTCTGCGTACTTTCTTCCAACTTGACCACCTTGTGTTGGGAGATTTGCGTTAAAAATCCTGCCTTTGTCACCGCGGCCTTGTATAGGTCTGCCGACCGCTCATTGTCACACGCGATGATTTTTATATTTCCTTGGTACCATCCTGAATCCGAGCAGGTTGGTGCCGGGCCTGAGTTTTCCAACATTACGTCTAGCACACCTTTAGATAGCGCCCTCACGACCCACTTCCATTGGTGTTGAGGTATTCTACCAGCTTCGTCATTTCTGTCTATGACTCCAAAATTTTATATTCCTTGGCTATTTCTGCGAAGGATTTGGCCCATGGTGTGCCACTTCACTCTCGTGGGTGCTGCTAATTGACCTTCTTCCATCGGCTTTTGTCTCTTGTTGACGTTGTTAGTTCCATAGAGCTTAATGTCAAAATCTGGTACCACCGCTTTGGCCCATTCAATATCTTCTTGAATCATATCAAAATCCTCCTTAGAGGTTTGATCTTCCTTAATAGGATCAGTAGCATGGCTCTTAAGTATTCGACATGCTACGCGACGGTCAGCCTTGCTGGCCTTCTTCGGGTCCGGTAGAAATTTGCTGCTGAATACTGTATATGAAAAGACAGTTTCTTTTATGATCGCTCCGATTCAGAATAAATTCATTTTCATTGTATAATTTATCTATACTTCAAATATTACTTTTGCCTCCACAATTACTTGTGTTACGTCCGCAATAGATAATATTTCAAAAGAAAGAACGGTGCACCGGAGTGTTCTCGACTTCGAGATACGTTGTATCTTGTTTAAGGCGCCTTATATGAACACTCTCTTGGGGAACACTCTCGACTAAAAAAAAAAAAACGTTTCTTAGTTCATGAAATGATTCTTTCTGATTTTCTTTTGGGTTTTTTATATCCTCTCTAGATAATTATATCACATCATAACTCTTCCAGCAACCCATTGCGGTTTCCCGTAGTATTGCCTTATTCCTCACGAGTTGTAGTAAAGATGTGCCACTTGATCAATCTTAGGAAAGATAATGTGGGAAATACATGATCCAACGACTAATGTAATATTAAAGGAAACCGAGTTACTATAATATCCTCTTTCTAATGCCATATTCTGGATTTATTGACTAGAAGGAAGAATCGGAATGATTCAACGATAGTCGCAATCATTGAGCTCCCGCAACAGAAGAAGTGTTCATTACGAAACTTGGGATTTGAGGCAGGTAGATGGTATTTCAGGGAGTCAATGGTATGTTTGTGCACATGTATGTAACAGGCAGAGGAGGCGTGGCAGAACCCATAAAGTGTATATATTCTTGATCAGCATCCAAAATCGAGTCAATATAGACCTTTCCGTCCGTCTGTTTGGACGACTTCAAGTTTAGATATTAAGACTCTTCTCTCTTCAGATAATGTATATTTAATAATTATGCCAACCCCGCTTTGAGAGATAGCCCCCATTTTTACCTTTTTGTATGCAATTTGGTTATTTTGTTGCTCTTAAGCTAAAAATATCAAATTTCTACAAAGATCCAGATCGGACCACTACAAGAGATAGCGCCCATTCAAACCTGTCCCCATTTTTGAGTTTTTAAGTCATTTTTTTTTACATATGGTTGGTTCATATGCGGAGCCTAAAGCAAGGTAAAAAGTATATCGACATAGAATACTCTCAGCATTTTGAAATCGAAGCTGAAGTCGGAAATATTTGGCACTAATATAAAATATTTTTGTAAGGAACTCGTCTCCTATTGCAGTAGCCTAATAACTGCGACTATCGCAGAATCTCTTCGATTGTTCGAATAAGGCTATTTGTCTTAAACGCACACTTTTCAAAGCCGCCTGGAACAAAGTTTTTTCTTTACTTTTATTTTAATTAATTAATTTGTTTTTACTATTAATTTGTTTTTTTATACTTTTCACACGGAGTGTGCATAGTATTATAATTTAGTCACAATATATGCAACGCTTTAAAGGAAGCAGCGGAGACCCCATAAAGTATATATATTCATTATCAGCGCGACGAGACTGTCTGCGCATTTCTCCTCGGCTTATTCCCTTAATATTTGAAATATTGGTTTTAAAATTGATATGTTGCTTTTTTATAACTAGAAGCAACTCAAGTTCAAGGTATATTGATGTTAAAACAAAAATTGTTTTTAAATTGATTAACTAACTATCACTAACTAACACAAACACTAACTAACAAACACTAATTTGAATAAATTTTATTATATGTATTTTTAGCTGGCTCAAAGTGATCAATGCGAAAGAAGGAATAATGAACAATTGTTTTGTTTACACAGAAAAACGATCGGTTTCCGACACACGTATTTCAGGGTATGCCAATACCTATCAACAGTCGGCATTGGCTATGTGCGGTTGGCCGCACATAGCCAATAATTGCTTTTATATCATGCTTCATTGAAACACGCCTTGAGTATTCTACGAATTTCTGTTATACCATTATAACGAAATGGGAAAGACGTTAAATTTTCCAAGCATGTTCTGATTCATTCTTGCAAGTACGGCCCTCTTTAAAAAAAAAATAAATTAATGTTATTATATAAAAAATTCTTAAATCAAGCATCCATTCAAAAAATTAAAAACTTAAGGAAAACTGTTCCACCGAACGTTAACGTTTTTTCTTCACATATATGCTATTATCAGTTTGTCTGAAAGTTTATGACACATTAAAGGAGGCATAAAGTATATATATTTTTGATCAGCTCGAAGACACGACGTGATCCGTCCGCCTGTCTGTCTGAATGATGTTGCACATTTTTTGGGACCTATTTTTACGATATTCAGCTGTAAGTCGGCACATACACTTCTTTTTATTGCAGTTTAATAGAGTATTCATTTTGACGTGCTACGCCACCTTTTGGAGTAGCCACCATAAAAACCAGACCCCCTCCCCCTTACTTTTTGGCACGGTGGGTTCTTACGAAAGAACTCTTCACATATATATCAAAGGGTATGATCTCTCCTCATGACATGGTGGCTTCCCATGGACGCTTCGCATAATTAGCAAGGGGTATATAACACCTACTTTTAGAGGGACCTACCTTTAAAAGTGGATGTTATATACCCTTGCTAATTATGCGAAGCGTCCGTGGGAAGCCACCATGTCAAGAGGAGAGATCACACCCTTTGATATATATGTGAAGAGTTCAAACTTACATCCCACGTTTTAACAGCTTATAATTTCAAGTGAAAGGTATTAACATTTTTTCTTGTTTTTTTTTTAGTTTAATAAAAATGTAAGGTCTGCATAAGCCAACATAAGCAATTCCTGCACTCTTAATTGTTGTTGGAACTTTTGCTGGTGCAAACACGCAAATCTTATCGTTCATTTTTTACAATTCTTTGGATTCAATATAAAACTCGGTATTCCGCACCATAAAGTTTAAACAGAAGTCATGAATTCACTTCTCCACCGAACACGTCAGCATTTAACGCGATTGGCAGCGCCAACAACTTTTAATTTCCCAAGAGGCGCTTATGGTTTGCATTCTAAATATTTTGACTAGGCTTAGATATTTTAACACCACACTTAAATATTACACTTAGGCTTAGGCTTTATAAAATATGAAATACTCGCCTGTAAACAGTACGTGTATGATACAATATATCAGTTGAGCGATAGTCAACTGCCTGTGATTCAATCACGGCGACTGAAAACCACTGATATCAGTTTCCACTCGATATTGTAATTCACGGCGTATCAGTAATATATCATGTAAATCATCAACATGATACGTTGGTACGTTGGCACTTAAAGAAACAAATGAAATTCATTCACTGACATTTACAATAGCGAGTAGCAACTGATATTACTGATTTTTCAGTCTCCTTGATTGAATCACAGGTAGTTAAATATCGCTCAACTCTATTGTGCACTACACAACTCACACATGTAAATATATAATTTCAAAATAATTCTAAATATTCTAATCGACAAGTGTTATGTTCATTGTAGTGTTCCATAGGGCGCACCATGTCATGAAATTCCCTTGGAAAGATCCTACAAATAAATCTGTAATTAAGGGGTCGTTTAAATATTACATATAGTTTGGGAGGAAATGCGATAAATTTGTGAGGAAATTTAGAGTGTTACGTCGCATTTATCAAGTTATGTATATTAGAATAACTGTCACAGAAGACATAATTTCATAATTTGGTTCTAATTACCATGGAATAATTATAAATGACTGGCTGGAAAAGCTCTTCCAGAGTCTAAATTGCATAAATTTGCTATTGCAGGCCCTAAGAAAAGTAAACGCGTGATTGCTTTTAACGTTATTATTTTTATTCATTCTCTGCCATTCTAATATTAATTGTATTGCAGTTATATATGTTTGTTGCTGTTCTTTTGGATAGCATGCGTAAGGTCTTTTATAAGCTTAAGTCCACGCCCAAGCCGTAATCGCTCATTTAGAGTTCACCGTTGTCTCCAACCCAGATTTCAAGACTGCCACACAACAGTGCGGGACTTTATATTCTAGGTTAGAGAAAGAGAGAGAGAGAGAGAGAGAGAGAGAGAGAGAGAGAGAGAGAGAGAGAGAGAGAGAGAGAGAGAGAGAGAGAGAGTTAAAGTTAGTTTTCATGCGCTTGCGTAAGTCAAGTGATTACTTACTTTCAGCGAGCCGCCTAATTCTAAATAAAACTACGAACACTTCAATAAAAATTAGTATCCTCGCGTTTGCGGTCATCTTAATTTTAAATTCAAACTACTATTCTTGCACCTGCTTCTTCGCTTTTTAGCGATCCGCTTAAGTTGAAAAATAAAGTTAGTACCTAACCGCCCAAATCCTTTTATTTTATTCTTTCCAACCCCACGCTATAAACACGTTAATCTTTCCAAGTTTTTATGTTGTTATCTGTAGTTATGATACACAGCGCATTTTTACTGAGAAGCATGATATAAGTTGCAAAAATTTGCAATGTGCGGCTAGCATACTGATGAGAACTTCGTAGCTGTGTTGGAAACACGTGTATATGCGGCTAAAACCTTTTTCTGTATAACAAAAAGTTGTTAGTATTAATTTCTTTTTGAATTGAGAAACAAATATTTCTCAATGTAAATTTATGTATGAGTAGTGAAATAATGAATTTAATGCAATTGAAATGTTATATCCTGGTGTCCCGCGACACCACAACTTTTTATTTCTTATTGTAAAGTTTTTGTACATGCTGTTATACCTAATGAACAAATTTACTTTTTTTTTTGCATTTGCACAAATATTTGTCATTGAGAGGGTGGAGAAGATTAACAAATTTGGGACATAGTGGTCTAAATGGGTGACTTAACATATGAACGGCTCCAAAATACATATGTACGCAAGAAAAAATCGTTTCGTTTCACTTTGCTATCAAGAGCTAAATCATCAAATGATCTAAAACTAAAGTTTCCACTATTCATCCGTTGTGCATGAATATATTGAATATCCGTTGTGCCTGAATATATTTGCTTGAGTTCAAATGCAAAGCGAGTTAAAATTTTAAGAACAATGTCTTTAAGATGGCTATTAGTATGACAATACAGAATGTCTTCAGTAGTTAAAGATCGTAATACTACTTGTCCATTAAGCACAAATTGAACGTTCAGAAGTCGCTTTTCTTTAAACCTGGAAAAATACTATCACCAGTGGTCGCTGATATTTAATAAATTTTTGTGACAAAATGCCAGGGCATCCGGCGAGGATATCCCATCATGTGTCGTCGTTATAGTGAACATAGGAGTCGATTTATTTCATTTCGATTTGGGCACAAGCAATGTCATGTCCACTGCTGCTAAAAAAATATGTGTGATGGATTTTTTTTTTTGCGTGTTCAACCCTTTTCACTGCATAAACATCATTTATTGTATACTGATTACATGCTGGCAAAAACATTCTTCAAAGTTGCCTAAATTATTAACAAAAATATTTTTATACCCTGGACCCATTGGGTAAAAGGGTATATTAAGTTTGTGCAAATGTATGTAACAGGCAGAAAGAGACGTGTCAGATACTATAAAGTATATATATTCTTGATCAATATCGGAAGTGTCTGACCGTCTGTTTGAACGAACAGATCTCGGAGACTATAAGAGAGAGAGAGAGAGAGAGAGAGAGAGAGACTTCAAGTTTAAATATTTGGAATCTCCTTTTCCCTTTGTACATAACTAGTATTAAATGATAATGCGAATTACATTTTACGGGCCAAATTTAGTATATCTTACGTAAATCCTCATAAAATATACCGTATAGGTCCAGATCGGACTACTGTAAGAGCTAGCCCCCATAAAAACTTACCCTCCATTTTTAAGTTTTTGTATGAAATTGGTCCTTTAGGATGTTTAAAGTTAATGCAAGCGCATAAAGTTGTAAAGTTTTTTTTTTTTAATTCTAAAGTTGGTGTTGTATGATTTATTGTTTTTTAATTAATAATAAAAAAAAATGTTAGTTGTTAGTTGCTACGCACTTTTTGGGTATCAATTTGTTTAAATATATGGATGAAAGCCGATATGTTCACAAGTTTATAGATAATAATATCCAATTAGTATTCCGGATCGACCTGCAATACAATTTTAATGGTACTTAGCATGCATATCCATAAATCCTTTGCATTACCAGTCCTTGAATTTTGGTCTCTCTTCTTTTGTGCTTGATAATTTGTACATGTGGCGTCGGTGTTGCGATACGAAAAGAACTAAATAATTAAATATAAAAAAAATCAATCAATATAAAATAACAAAAGTGTTTACTATTTAAAACAGATCAATTCAGTTTTCAACGGTATCCATATTCAAAGCCACCGCCATCTTTTGCATTTTTGTATTAAAAACTTATTTACTTGTTTGGTCATTATTTACTTATTTACTTGGATGTCACTTCACATAAATATTCTATTGGGCGTGTCCTGCAAACTTTGTGAGGTGGCTCCCATTTTATTTTAATATGTACAAGTCTACATAAGTAAAGGTGCAGGGTATTCTGAAGTAGTGAACTCATTACTGCTGCATTCTTCATTGTTTCCAGTCAGATTTTTAAGAACAAGAAAGAACGTTAACTTTGGTGGAACCGAATTTTTGAATGGAGGATTAGATTTAACAATTTTTAATATGATAAGATTTATTTATGTATATGATTGGAATGAATTTCGCCTTTGTGTATGGGGAAGTAGGTTGTGGAAAATTTTGTTACGCATGAAATTGTTATTTATTTATTTGTTTATTTATTGCAACTACATAAACTAAAACAGTTGCTTAAAACATAATACTTAATCACTAAACACTTATCACTAGTAGTGAAGTGGTTCAAGCAGTCGTAATTTCAAATCAAAAGATAAGAGAAAATGAAATTACTGTTTATTGCAGTTCAGAGTTAAGGATAGCTTTTTTTATATAGTTTGAAGAAGAATCAAAAGAGAATAAATTAGCGAATTTATTATAGATATAGCAAAGGAACCGAACATAATCATGGCAGGCATAATTTGTTGTGTAAAGCGAGTAAACCGAGAGGGAGTGCTTAGAAATAAAGTTTGAAGCAAATATTGAGAATCAACTTCTTATGATCTTATGAAGGAAAACTACAGAGAGCATCGATCGTCGAGCAGACAAAGTTGGAAGATCAATTAGTTTTAATTAATCCACATATGGCTGGAGACGTATATCAGAAGCCCAGTTGAGGTTTTTGAGATCAAACAGCAGAAACTGTGGAACACCAGAAAAGACATCTATAGTTTTAGATAAATAATTATTGACTAAGTATATTTAAGATGTACCTATTTAAAAAATAACGTGGAAATCCTACGGCATTAATTTATTTATAAGATGGATATTGACACACACAGTCAAAAGCTTTTCTAAAACCAGTATATATGACAAGTCTGGCAACCAGAAGAGAATTCTAGAAGATTCGTACAAATTGATCTACTTTTAACAAATCCATGTTGAAATGGGCTAACAACTGACATTAGCGATCGTTGCAATTGCTCAGTAATATTTTTTCAAACAATTTAGGTATAGTTTAGCACTCCCTCTATAATTCGAGAAATCACAGAGAAGGAAATTTGCTTTGTTCAATAGGCAATTTGAAAAGAGAAGTTAAACGAGCATTGTTTTAGTATACAACTAGGAATATTATCATGACCAGGTAGAAATGAAAATTTTATTGATTTAAGGATTATATTTATAGATTACTATGATTTGTCATAATGATAATATGCACTAGAGTTAGAGCAGAAGTTAGTATAGGTAGATTGAAAGAAAGTAGCAAACAATTCCGATATTTGATGCAGCACTAGTATCAAGATGAAAAATTGAGGGGTAAGCCGTGTTCCTACGCTTTATAGTGACAAAGCTGAAAGTTCTCTTATAACTATTGCGCAGGTTATTTTTAACTCGTAATAAACACTGTTTAATTAATGAGTTAAAATTAGAGCCAGCAACATAATATTTACTATAATCGACGTTTGAACCACTTTGTTTATATCAGCGCGAGAGAACCAATCAACCTACAAGTCAAATTGAACACAGTAGTGTAAGGAATACATCTGTCAAAATAATTGAAAACGATTGAGTAAAAAATATTCAATGCCATCTCAATATTTGTACAAGCCACTAGACTTGACTAATCTGTACAGAAGAGTAGTCGATTTAACTTAGACAGTTGAGCTATCGAGATCTCAAGTAATTATTGATGCAAGTGCACTATTTATACATTATCTGCTATTATTAATTGGATTCACCTCTTGTATGTGGTTCACTAATTTTAAAACAATTATTATTTTAAAAATGATTGCTTTAATTTATACATGTTCGATACAACAAATTAAATACAAAGTGGTGGAGCTATATCTTCTAGTTTGTAAGTCGTGGTCATTTTGATACTTCAGTTGCTTATGGTTATAAAAAGTATTCATACCAATTTTCAAACCAATATATCGAAGATTTACAGAATGGAGCGTGGGCAAACTCTCACACAGACCTGATCGACTCAGTCGTCGTGCTGATCACGAATATATATCCTTTATGGGGTCTTCGATGCTTTCTTCAAGACGTTGCAATAGCGTGACTAAATTATAATACTATTCACACTCTGTGTGAAGACTGTAAAAATCAGGTTCTTTTAATTGAATTTCGTTGAGAGTAAATACATAGCTATGTATGTATTGTAAACCTATTTGCTTTGCTTAACTTTTTTAGCAAATCACTATAAACGGTTCTCGCAAGTGACGAATGCCTACTTGCTTTTTACTTCGATAAAAATTCTATGGCTGGTATTATGCATACGTCATGTCATGTTGAAGAAGAGGGGCACCGCTCGCGCTGTTGTCTCCGTTGGCACTAAAATCGATGTGTCCATGCTCAATATCGTTATACAAAGCTGACATGGCTGATGTTTTAGCTCAATCATACACCAATAAAAATACATACATCGAAATTAAGCTGCGCGATGAAGAAGAAACGCAAAACAATGTCTGAGGTAAGTACGCTTTGGTATTTTGAATATACATAGTTCACGTAAACGTAAGTACCTCATAACGCTTTAGAAAATGAATGCTGCAAAAACAATATCCGAACATTTCATATGTACATATGTACGTATTATGCGTATGTAGGAAAAGGAGACAGATTTCTTGTGTATGGGGCCATATGTGTATATTGAAAATCAAATAGCTAGATATTTTGTATATGTGTGAAAATTTCCCAAGTGAACCACTCAACATTTTTTATCCTGATCTTTTCCAAACCAAAATTTTATTTATTTTTCAGTTCTTTCCAATTGTCGATGGCAAAGTAGCCAGTGCCATGAGTGTTTAATGGTTGTATCGTTTTAATCCTTATAGCGAGAGCGTGCAAACTTGGCAGCCGCTATAATTAGCATAATGAGTGCTGTACAAAAAAGGACCGAGTTATATTTAAAAAAGTGTTGAACTTAACTTAACTCACTCATCTTTTCTTACTTTTTGTATAACAACTAAGTTTACCTATGAAGTTTGATAACAAATACAATTCAAAAACGTTCTACTTTATAAAAATTACTATTCATACGTAAATGTTCCTCATAATAAATAAATAAATAATAGTATAATAAATTTGTAAAATCAAAATGGAATTATGAAAACAATAAAATTTCGACTGTCATCAAAATGACATTTGGTTTTCATTACAATATCTTAGTTGAATGAAAATTACATGCTCGTAAATATAATTTTGATATTTTCGAACATATAAAAATGATATTTTTAATATTAATGTGACATTTAAAAACAAGAACGAAGCAGCCGCAGCAGTGTGTTCACGACAACGAAACCCTGCCGCCTTGGTAATCTATACCTATGCAGACTTTGAAATTAAAAAAAAAACAAAATTTTTTCCTTGAAAATGGTGTATTATGGGCGTGATGGCCGTTGTCAGTGTGGCATCCGCCTGTTAAATACATTCACACAAACTTATTATATCCTTTCCCCTTCGACAACCCTGGATATGGGCACTTGCCCCGGGCAGCAGTTTCATGGGGGCGCCAAATCCTTGAGACAAGAATTCGAAAAATCGAACAAGTGAAGCCTCTTTTCCTACAATCTCATAGGTTTTTATAAAGTAATCGAATCTTAATATAATTTGTTTGAAAAACAAACTTTTGTATTTCCATACGCCCAGTTTTCTCAAACACTGAAGGGAGGGGGCGCCACTATCAAGTTTTTGCCCCTGTTGGAAAAAATCGTAGATCCGGGCTGCCCTTCGGGTACAGAGTATAAAAATGTACAGGCATGCCCCTACAACTTTCGTACTTGTTTGCGTAGTAGCTTGGTTGCGCCACGCTTTAAATTATATTATTGTTTAATTTTTCTGAATTTTCTGAGTTTTTGCTGATTTTCTTGTTTCTTCAACTCTTTTGGTTTGCCTATTTTCGAAGTGGCGTACTATATGTATTTAGATCAATATGAAATTTTTCATATTAATTTGAAAAGTTTTCTTATCATTTCATGATATTGATATGAAAAATATCATATTGATCTTTTTGAATGTCCGAATATTATGAAAAATTATTGATGAGACAATTTCAATTTCAAATTGATATTGATATTTTTTCTCTGTGAATGTGTGCCTGTGCACGTTCTGTATTCTAAACGGCTTTTGGAATTAAAGGAATCGTTAAATTCGTCTTGATTGCGTTAGTGACATATGGTATAATAGCATCTGCGAATAAAGACATGAGGGGTTTTAAATTTTATGTTATACCCTATATCACTCCTGTAATCAAGATTAACCTAACGACACCCAACATTTGATTTTTTGTTTTTCTCGAAAAATAATTGTTTATTCTTCAATAATTATTTTGTACGCTTTAAAGTAATCCCCCTCAGATATAATACACTTGCTCCATTGCAGTGCAATCCAATCCTCGAAGCACTTCTGATATACGTTTTTTGATATGGCCTTGTGCTATTCCAGCGATGCGGTCGTTATCTCTTCAATCGTGGCCCAATACCGTCCTTACATGAGTTTTTACGGATTTGGGAACAGGAAAAAGTCGCAGGGGACCAAGACTGGTGAATACGGTGGCTAAAGCAATTTCGCAATTTCGGAAGAAACTTCGTTGCCACACGTTTCATGCCCAAAACATACGAAATTGCATCGCATGATAAGCCGACATCCTCAGCAACTTCTCTAAAAATTATTCAAAAATTCTCCATAACAATGTTCTTCACTGCTTCAACGTTTTCATAGGGTTTTGTCGTGTTGGGGCATCCAGAGCGGGCATCGTTATTAACAAACAATCGCCAAGCACGCCAAAACACGTCTAACATTTCTATCTGTCAAAAACAAACTAAAATTGGATTAGCTCAACTTTTTTGTTGTTGTTGGGAATCAACATAAGAGAATTTTGTAATTTAATTAAAATTCTATTAAATGGTAGATTGTGGCATTTTTAACAGCTTTGCTTTTTCCAACTGATTTTTCACAAATTGGGCTTGAAATGTTTTCAGAAAATCAATTTAAACTAATACACTAGTCACAGAAGAATGTAAAACTTGGGATATTGGAACTATTTGTTGTTGCCTGTAAATCAATTAAAATTTTGAAATTTCCTCAGCTGTACCGTGTTAGCAATTTAATCGCATTTCCAATGATATATCTCGACCGAATTTGCCGTTAGTCTGGTCACTGGTTTAAGTAAAATCATAAATAAAATCATAAATCATGTAAAACATAAACGTGGGAGGGAGGGTGGTTTAAACCTAGTAGATGTGTATGAAGCGACCATGCCACTATATCGTATTGTTGAAATTCACGTTTTTCATACAAATGCATAAAATATACATCTGTAGCATGTGCTACTGATGTATATTTGATTTGACACATCTATACATACACTCCTCGCCACTTGAATAGGACACCCCCTTAAGTCTGTTTTCTATCGCCAACTGCTCCCAAACCAATCATGATAGAGACTTTTTAATTAAAGATCATTTAATTGTTGGGATTCACTTTAAAGTTCATAGCACTTATAATGCCGACTTCGGTATGGGTTCGTCGGCATTATAAGTGCTATGAACTTTAAAGTGAATCCCAACAATTAAATGATCTTTAATTAAAAAGTCTCTATCATGATTGGTTTGGGAGCAGTTGGCGATAGAAAACAGACTTAAGGGGGTGTCCTATTCAAGTGGCGAGGAGTGTACGTATAGATGTGTCAAATCAAATATACATCTGTAGCACATGCTAACCAGGTAACTCAAAAGTTTTTGAGTAACACAGGTATAAATGAAAATACACAGTAGCTTGTACAGGTAAAAACTAATTTTTTCTGTCCGTTATTTCTCTCTATTTAATTTGTCTCACATGAAAGTGTGAGGATTTGATCGAACTCCACGGACTTATACCGCCATACAGAAAGTGTGCTGCTGTTTACAGCTTTATATTAATTTCTTTTATGAAGGCCGCAATTACTTTATATTTAGTTGTGCACTCGTGCTG
Source organism: Leucophenga montana (assembly GCA_035044765.1). Lineage (NCBI taxonomy): Eukaryota > Metazoa > Arthropoda > Insecta > Diptera > Drosophilidae > Leucophenga > Leucophenga montana. The sequence goes on from JAWNNQ010001173.1 coordinate 109,512, forward strand.
AAAAAATTCTTCTAAATTGTTGTAGTTAAGTAGTGTTGTGAAAGTTTGTCTGAATTTTTTACACTGAAATATTATGTGTGAGGCATCTTCGACAGTGTTGCATTGGTCACATATGTTGTCATTAATTACATTCATTTGTGTAAATTTTTTTTGTCAAAAGAATGGCCGTAAGTAGCTTGATCATTAGTTTAATTTCTGTGCTTTTTAAATTGTGTTTTTTGGATTTAAACCAATTTTTCTTATTTACATAAGGGTTTAGTTAAGCAGAATTCAATATACTCTCGTGCCCATTCATTCCAGATTTTATTATATATGAAAGGTATTGCATCTTGTAGAGGCCATTTTAGATAAAAGTAGGTGCCAGTGTTCATAGTAGACTTAGCCGCCTCATTCGCTGTTTAATTATCTTTAATGTTCGCATGTCCTGGAATATAGTGTAGCGAAACTTTGCTGACGTCTAATGTTATGCGCAATATGGTTGTTGTTTTGTTATATGACATCAGATTTATACTGTTAATGCTATCTTTTAGAATGGCCACTTTCCAGAATTCTTTCGATATTGCGAAATATATTGCCAACTCGAAAGCTACAAGCTCCGCTGTTAGAGACGACGTAATTTGTATCGGGATGAAAGAAAGCCGCTCCCGTATATCCCTCCTTTACTGATCCATCTGTGTAGATAATATCCCATCCTTCTTCTTTTAAAATATTTATTTTTTCTTGCATTAATTTAGCTATTACATTGTTGTTTGCAAGTTGTTTGTTTTTTGATGATCCTTTAAAGAAGTCCGTGGCGAAGGTTATTTTATTTTTTGATATTTGGTCATTAGCAATTCTTTTTATATTTCATTTTATCCTTTAAAGGTTGCTTGTTTAATATTTTTATGTACCCATTTTTTCCTATCACAGTCCAATTTTGGCTTTCTCCACAAAAATACACAAAAAGTACAACAGTATAAATTTAGAGTACATATATAGATCGAATTAGAATTTGACTAATTTTTAAGTGCAAAATGTGTTTTTTAAAAATTCCGAATTGTTCGAACCTTTAAAGGCGCGAGAAGTAAGCGGGAGTTCATATCGGCTATGAAAAGTGAACTAAATTTTTCAAAGAAAAATTTCCGGCTGGAAACTCCAGATACAAAAAAGATTAATAACTATTGTCTTAAAAACTAAAAGATGGAATGAGGCGAGTCGTGCGCAAAACAACTTCGGTCAGTATGAATGCAGATTGGCTGGAGAGAGATGTGGACTACTTTGAATATTTTAAAGAGAGACCCAGAACATCTTGAAAAACCACGGGAATAATCATGTCGGCATATAGACGAGTGTTCGACGTTCACAAGGAAAAGTAAGCTGGAGGATGGAAACGGAAAAAATTACTACTGAGAATTTTTGTGAAGCAATATTTATAAAATATAAAAAGGACCAGGAGAAAGTAGTATCGGATATCACCAAGGCAGTGTCGTATGCAAATCCATTGCGACTCAAAAGAATAAGGGAAAGCATTCCTTCTTCTCTTAATAAGTAGCCCACACAGTTTACGTCTGAAGAGATTTTCGCTCTGTTCATGGGTTTAGGACTAACAAAGAATAAATATGAAATTCTACGACTCTCCTTAGTTCGCCACCATGTGAACATTCTTCCTGGCTATGAAAATTTGGTGCCATGGATATGATAAAATGAGGATCTCTTGCTGGAGGCTCAATTAGGTCGGTCCACCCATTTCATCTTTAAGATATGTGAGATCACAAAAGGAAATACAAAAAGATTACTCCTCAAAAATGATTAGTTTATTCGACAATTATTTTGATATTGATGACTGTTTTGAGATAAATTATAATAATTAACTTTATCACAATGATAATATTATAATAATGATAATATTCAAGCTAAAATGTTAGGCACACTTGCTAAGTTCACAGCATCAAACTATGTGTGAATGATTTTAAAGTTAGGTTTCACCCAAAAGAACATTTTTTTCTTGCATTATTTACACTACTTTCCCGCCACTTTTACCAAAACAAACAGTTGTATTAACTGAAATAATGAAATTTAAGTGTGTATTTTACTTTTAGGCACTGTGATTTGTTTTTCTTTTAAAATATTACATACAATGGGTGACAAATTTTGTATTTGTATGCCCAAATTGCTTTTTTCTGTAAGAATGTGTTCTTTGCTTTCCTTCATACACCAGTGTACACAAATTTCATAGAGAGGGGAACGATTTATCCATAAATAATAGAACCGTTGTGACAAATAAAGTATGGTCAATGGTAGTAATCTCTGTTTAAACATAGTTTGTGTATAGCTTACGGTAAGCTTGACGTTTGTGATATTGTAAAATTGATTTAATATTTCTTCGCAGTATAAGTTAACAAATTTTGTAAAGAAACTTGTACTATGTACTTAAACTCATTCGTGGGCTGTGGGTTTGTATTGGACTACATCAAAAAGTGGGCGGAACACGCCCATTTGTATATGTATGTGAAACGGCTGTCCATAAAAGTCAACACATTTAATTTCAAGCTAATATTCATTTAAATAAAGAATTTTTTCGTAAAAGTTGGCGGTGGGTTTGTATGGGCCCCCCAAAAAAGTGGGCGGGACACACCCATTAGTCTATGTATGTTAAGCAACTGTCCATAAAAATGCACCACATTGTACTTCAATCTAATATTGTCTTTAATAAAGAAGTTTTTCATACACAAAAACACATAAGGCAGTAGGTTTATATGGGGCTACCCCAAACAGTAGGCGGGTCCCACCCATTAATATATAAGTCAAGCATCCGTCCACTAAAAATTACCATATCAATTATTAAGTTGATATTGACTACAATAAAAAAGTTTATCATACTAAAAGTCAAAAGTGGGCGGTGGGTTTGTATGGGTGGCGGTGGGTTTTCTTTATACTCTATTAAACTGTAATAAAAAGAAGTGTATCTGCAAAATTTCAACTGGATAGCAAAAAAATTGGTGTCCAAAAAATGTACAACAACATACAGACAGACGGACATGGCTAGATAGAATCGTCGCATAGAGCTGATCAAGAATATATTTACTTTATGGGTTTACAATGCCTCCTTTAATGCGTTACAAACTTTCAGACAAACTGATAATATCATTTCACACTATGTGTGAATGGTATAAAAAAGTTAATTTCGGTGGAACCGAAATTTCAAGCTGTGAACTTAGCAGGTGTAAAGGTAAAAATATTTCAGTTGACGGTTTGTTGGGGTCTGCCCCTAGAAAATAATTATGTGAAGCATCCGTCCGTACGAAGCCACCATTTCAAATGTCAAGTTGATTTTGCCTGAAATATAAAGGTTGTTTATGTAAAACCCCAGTGGGTGGTGGGTTTGTAAGGAGGCTGCCCTTAAAATGGGAAAATCACACTAAATCTCTACATCTGAAGCGTTCATCCATATGAGGCCACTAAATAAAATTTTAAGTTGATTTTGACCGTAATGCGAAAGTTTTACACAATCCAAAAATTGGGCGGAAAGTTCCTGTGGGTACTACCCCAACAGTGGGCGGGACTCGCTTCTTGGTATTTGTGTGAAATGTCCATTCTTAAGACGCCGGCATGTCAAATTTCAAGTCGACATTGGCTGCTATAAAAACAATTTCCATACAAAAAGGCAGAAAACGGTGGGTGATTTGTATGGGGGGTACCTCAAAAGTGGAGGGAACACTCCCATTAATGTGAAGAGTCCCTTCGTAAGAAGCCAGCATGTTAATTTTGAAGGTGATATTAACCACAAACAAAAATTGTTCACACAAAAAGTCTAAAGTGGGCGGGTGGTTTGTACGGGGTCTACCCCAAAAAGTGGGCGTGGTATGTTAATATGGATACTCTATTTAACTGCAATAAGAAGTCTATGTGCCAATTTACAACTGGATATTTTAAAAATTAGTCCCTAAAAAATGCACAACAACATCCAGAGAGATGGATAGACAAGCGGACATAGCCAAATCGTCTCGTCGATCTGATCAAGAATATATACACTTTATGGGGTCTACGTTGCGTTACAAACTTTCAGACAAACAGATAACATTTTAGTAGTATGAAGAGTTTAGTAGTATAAGGGTCATCAAATTCTTTGGACCAACGCTTTATAAATCAAAGAACACCTTTACTTAACAATGTAAATTTATTGATGATAGAAGAAAATTCTAAAAGATGGATCTTTCTTTAACAAATCCATGTTGAAATGGGCTGACAACTGACTAACTGGGCTGGGCTGACATTTTTTTCAAACAATTTAGATATTGCACTAAGTTTAGCAATATTTCTATAATTAGAGATATAAAATATATTGCCTTTTTTGTGTAATGAAATAATAACAGAGAGTTTAAAAAGAAAAGATAATGGAGCATAAATGGAGTTAGCACATTGTTTTAGTATACAACTAGGAATATTATCAGAAGCAGGCAGAAGAGAAAAATTTTGTATATATTTAAGACCTCTTAACAGTCACGCAAATTACTGGATATGATATAAAGTCCAAAGAATTAATGCTATAAGGATAAGATGCACTAGAGATACAAGATAAGTGAGTATAGGTACATTGAAAGAAAACAACAAACAAATCGGATATTTAAGAATCAGAGGATGCCTAGTATCAACATGAATATATTAAGGATTTGGTTTGGCTGTTAGGTTTATTGCGTACGTTATTTTGAACTCATAAGAAATAGGCAGCGTAACACTGTTTATTCAATAAGTTAAAATTAGAGCGAACAACAGTCTATTTACCATAATCAACGTTTGAACCACTTTGTTTATATCAAAATATATATAAAGGCGCAATTTAATATTTTAAAATCGACTGAGGTTATGAGAGAAGCAAGGCAACTTAGAAGTCAAATTAGACACTGAAGTGTAAGGAGTGCATCAGTCAAAATAATTGAAAACGGTTAAATAAAAATATTCGAGACCGTCTCGTATTGACTTTATATAGTCAGTTTTTTTAAAACATCTGACACGACAAACATCTGAGCGGGGAACTTTATTGAAAAAATAGCCGCAGAATAGGATGATAGTCTGCATCCAATGTTATTGGAGGAATCCTGTTGACGGATATGTTAAACCCATTGTCAACAAAGATCTAGAAGCCGACCTGAAATATTGAAAATGTTGTTACACTGTTGCAAGGACAAATCAAGAAGAATATCTAGAAAGTCATGGTAGATGGAATTAACATATAATGGCTATAAGATGATCTTTAACTCGTAAAAGGGTGGTTACCACAATTTCTTTCTCTTTTAAAGTGGGAATACAGAATTTTACACCTTAAACTATGAAATTTAAGATTTAAAACTATTTTCAGTTTGTTACAAAAAAATATGTACCCTTATTTTTACCATTTTGAAAGAATTTTTCTGTATATTATACTGTTTTCATTTACAATGCGTATGTAGTAGCAATAATAAAATAATTGTAAAAATATTTTGAAACAAAGCAGACGAAAAACGAAAAGTTTGAACGAGAAGGTAGTTATATATAATTGATACAGTTGAATGCAGAAATGATATTAAATATATTTGTTCGTATAATCGTAAATATTTGAAATGCACATGTAACGCAAAGAATTTTTCTTTACGCTTTATTAAAATCGATTTTTTTTTGTTACCCTGCACACAGAGAGTGGAATGGTTGTTATTAGTTTATCGAAAAGATTGTAACACATAGTAGAATATATTTAGGACCCTATATTGATTATTTAAATTTTTTAACTTGACCAGACGAATGGATTTATCCATGTCGGTCTATCCGCTTATTTGTGGTTGCTCCTGCATTCATTTTTGATATAAAGGGATTGAATTTAAGGTAGAATATACATATGTTTACGCCCATTCTTTGTCAATTTTATGATATTTAACCCTTATTTAAACCTATACAAATCCACGGTTCTTTCAAAATATTGTTTAAATAAAACATTGTACACTCTTCACACAGTATTTGCAACGTCTCAAAGTAAACATCTTAGACTCCACAAAGTAAATGTGGGTATTCCCTCATTTGATTCAACTTTGTAAAGTTCGTCAACAGATTCGGTTTGGTTAGATTATCGATTTAATTTTCATACAAACTATTTGACTTTTTCTTTTAATGTTTAAATGTGATTTTAGTAGGGTTGCCTACATCACATGCAGAAAAAAGATAGTACTTCTTGATTTTGTTCACATTTACGTTGCTGAAAATGATGGCGGAAACAGTATGTACAATCTGTTGTGTATATAATAGCAAAGTGTTATTGTATAATTTAGAATACTTTTTGCAGCATTTAAGTAAAGAGATATAACGTAAACGCTCAAAGCTTATATTTAGATGGTCAAATGAACTAAAAATTGCAGTTTTTTCTTTTGTTTACAAATTTTAACAATGACAATGACAGCTGATAATCGCTTCAGATGACACTAACAGCTCAAAAAAAAAAAAGAATCAAAATAATCAAATCGGTGAATTCCCTCAATTTCGTAAAGAAGAATCTGTTTACGAAGTTTAATCAATATAATGTAGCCCACATAGAAGTCAATGAATTAAATACATGCTACATGCTAGCAGAAACTGTTCTGAGTTGACCCCTCTTAATCTGATGAAAATGTTTCTCAATTCTATTCATAATAGAAAGAACCAATTTGACGGGTATTAAAGCTTCGGTTCCACCGCTATTAACATTTTGTCCTGCTTTCTTATTGTATTATATATATACAAACATATACACATATGCGCGCGCACACCTACACTAACGCTAGGGTGAGGTGCTGTGCTGGTAAAATCAACAAACACTCAGCCAGGCGAAAGAGACGAGCTTAGCCATCTATGTATTTGTTCGTCGCAGTTGTCATTATTTTTGTTAGTTTCCTTCCATATCCTTATAATATTAATTCATTTTATTGAGGTCATGGAGTCAAAGGCTGCGAACTTTGAGATTCCGTGCAGAGTTCTATGAATTAATTTTTAAGATAGTAGAGAATATTTTGACTCCTAAATATTTTTAGTATGTATTCTAGTTTTGTGACGGAGTTCGCAACACATTAACGATCCATTGGTTTTTTTTTTATTTTTTATAACTTATAATTATTTATTGTATCATCTCGCTAGAGACTAACAATAATATTAAAACTCTTAGTCGTAAGCACTTCAGCTAAGCCTCTGTTCAGAGGTATATACAGTTTCTAGGTCCCTTAAAACTTATTTCTGGGTTGGAAGGTCGTTTCTCCTTAGTCGTGTCTGGTTGCATAGATGGGTAAGCGATCTTGCCAAGTGGTTGGGGTGGCAATTAAGTTTATCTGCGTAAATGCGCTGGAAGCGAACTATTTCATTTTTTACAAATGGGATATTGAGTTCATTATGAATTTTCTCATTTCGAATATACCATTGAGCACCAATTATAGTTCTAAGAATTTTTGATTGGGCTGTTTGTATAATATCCACATTACTTTTACTCGCGTTGCCCCACAGCTGGCAGCCGTATGTCCATATTGGTTTTATTACTGTGTTATATAGTAAGACCTTGTAATGTATACTTAGTGGTGAGCGTGAATTTATGAGCCAGTGTAAGGAATTAGTTTTGATTTTCATTTGGGTTTTTTTTGCGACAATATGCCTACGATGAGTGAGTCGTCTTTCTAGATGTATTCCGAGATGCACAACATCATTTGCCTGTGGAAGCACTACGTTATTCAAATTTAACGGAGGGCAAGTACTTCTATTAAGTGTAAATGTTGCTTGCATTTTTGATCATTCGCTTTTATGCGTCAATTGGCCAACCACTGCTCAACGAGAGAAATATAATCTGCAAGGCGTCTTGTTGCCTATACAGGGCATCGAGATCTGCTTAAAATTGCAGTGTCATCGGCGAACGTTAAAAGTGTGAGTCTGCTATCAGTTGGTATATCCGAAGTGTACAGGACATAAAATGTTGGTTCGAGAATTGGGGTACGCCAGCATTTATTTTTGATTCTTGTGTGATAAAATTATTTTGCCGTACTGCGAATACCCTATTGCTGATATAGGACTCGAGTACTTTATGTGTATTTTGAGGTAGCAGCAGTTTTATTTTGTACTTTAGTCCTTCAAGCCATACGCGGTCAAACGCTTGAGCAACTTCAATGAAAATTGAAAAGCAGTATTCACGGTATTCAAACGCAGTCCGAATCTTTGAAGTTCACAGTTTACTTGCTCAATAGTGCCGTGGTTTACACGGAACCCAAATTGATGTGAGGGAATAGCTTCGCTTATGTGTTGTTTGATTCGAGAGAGAAAAATCTTTTCGAAGAGTTTAGATAGGCAAGAAAGTAAACTTATGGGTCTGTACGATGCCGCTTGAGTTTTATCTTTTCCAGGTTTCGGTATCATTACAATAATCGACTTCTTCCATTGAGTTGGAAAGTGACCATATTTGAGTATTTTTGAAAGTACTGAAATATACATTACTGCTGAAGTAGGGAGTTCAATGATCATTTTAGGAGTAATTAGGCCATGACCTGCTGCCTTTTTTGGGTTGAGTTGCTGTTTTATAACTTTCTTAATCAACATCAACTCTTAGATTTTCAATTTGAGTTGGGGTAGGGAGGGGGTGGTGTAAGCACAAAGCGATTTGTTGGCGGATTTGGCTGGAACACATTTTAAGATGTGCTGCAAAAGCTTTAGCCTTTTCTTCGTTAGTACGAGCACATTTGCCTATAGTATCTCTATTGGGTGAGGCTACGACAGTGGGTGGGTGTATATTTGGATGAGCCCTCCATAATGGATACTTTGTGGTGGTTGGAGAAAGATGTTCAATGTATCGCTTTAGTGCAAGCTTTTCTTCATTTTTCAGGGCTTTGCTAAGCTTCCGCGTTGCTGTTTTCAGACTTGCTTTTGCGGCAGGGGACTTTAGACATTGCCATTCTCTGCGTAGTTGGTTTCCACTACTAGCTGCTCTATTTTAGTGTTACTTGCAACATAGTTCATGGAAGAAGGTGTACTTCTTAGTGGTGTTGAGTGTTGAGCTGCAGCTACAAGTACTGAGTTTAGGACACTGACAGAGTTCTCAATGTCCATTTCATTGCTTATTGACGGATTTAGTTCAATATGGCTGCTTATATACTTTTTATATTTAAGCCAATTCGTTTTTCTTGTTGAGAGTTTGCGAGGGTTTATTTCCTGTTCGGGGTACTCCAGTAAATTAAATATAATTGGCGAGTGGTACGATGAAAGATCTGCAAGTGACTCTGCAGATATGAGGTTTCGAGATATTCTTCTTGTAACGGCAAAGTCTATTAAGTCGGGTATTTTTGTTGGATCAGCTGGCCAATATGTGGGACTACATGGTGAAACATAGTCTAGCTTGTTTCGTGTTGTTACAAGAGCTCTATAGAGTTGCTGTCCTTTTGGATTTGATAGCCGGGAACCCCAGTGCGTATGTTTGGCATTATAATCGCCTGCTGCTAAAAAT